>CAJNDS010000370.1:63622-155586 GCA_905221605.1 Symbiodinium natans | reverse complement strand
AAAGAAATAAAGAAACAAAGAAATAAAGATATAAAGAAATAAAGAAATAAAGAAATAAAGAAATAAAGAAACAAAGAAACAAAGAAACAAAGAAACAAAGAAACAAAGAAACAAAGAAACAAAGAAATAAAGAAACAAAGAAACAAAGAAACAAAGAAACAAAGAAACAAAGAAACAAAGAAACAAAGAAACAAAGAAACAAAGAAACAAAGAAACAAAGAAACAAAGAAACAAAGAAACAAAGAAACAAAGAAACAAAGAAACAAAGAAACAAAGCAACAAAGCAACAAAGCAACAAAGCAACAAAGAAACAAAGAAACAAAGAAACAAAGAAACAAAGAAACAAAGAAACAAAGAAACAAAGAAACAAAGAAACAAAGAAACAAAGAAACAAAGAAACAAAGAAACAAAGAAACAAAGAAACAAAGAAACAAAGAAACAAAGAAACAAAGAAGCAAAGAAGCAAAGAAGCAAAGAAGCAAAGAAACAAAGAAGCAAAGAAACAAAGAAACAAAGAAACAAAGAAACAAAGAAACAAAGAAACAAAGAAACAAAGAAACAAAGAAACAAAGAAACAAAGAAACAAAGAAACAAAGAAACAAAGAAACAAAGAAATAAAGAAATATAGAAATATAGAAATATAGAAATAAAGAAATAAAGAAATAAAGAAATAAAGAAATAGAGAAATAGAGAAATTAAGAAATACAGAAATACAGAAATAAAGAAATACAGAAATAAAGAAAGAAAGAAAGAAATAAAGAAATAAAGATATACAGAAATAAAGAAATAAAGAAATAGAGAAACAAAGAAATAAAGAAATCAAGAAATAGCGATATAAAAAAGTCAAGAAAAAATCAAAGAAATACAGAAAAAACGAAATAAAGAAATAAAGAAATACAGAAATAAAGACATAGTCAAGCAAAAAAGAGAAAGTAGTAAAAAAATTGACAAGAAAGAAGAACGCAAAAAAATCAAGAAAGAAAGAAAGAAAGGAATAAAGAGCAACATAAAGAAGGAACATGTACACAAAAAGGGAAGAAAGAAAAGGAATAACTAAACGGAATGAACAAAGAAGACATACATGACGGGCAGAAAGAAAGACAGAGATACAGCGAGAGCGGGAGAGCTAAAGAGAAAGAGCTAATTCACGCATAGGGTAGTTCCTCAACGCGATCCACCTTTCTCCTTCCTTGCTTAGTCAGTATCGCCGCTTGCCTGGGGTGTGCCGTTCTATGTTTGTTCACGTCGAAGAGTATCAGCTCTTGTTGAGAGTCAAGATCCGTCAATTGCATAGCTTTGTTTGATGTTACACACAGCAACAAGAAAGCGCAACAGCAACAGCAAGGGATGTGTTTCTTCTTGTCAGGCCAACGGCAAGATTTAGTTATTTTCAAGCCTAGCTCCTTGTTTCTGAGCCCTCATCCTTTGATGTTCCTTTGCAAAGACATGTCCCGATTCCTTCATGCCACAGTTTCCTGTTGTTTCAGAGCTGCCCCGGCTTTGCCATGGAGATAGCTCCGGCGCGGAGAGCAGCCAGGTGCCGATGCTTAGACCACTTCAAGTGCATGGTTGTACGTCATCTTCATCTCGTGTGGCATTTGCTTGGGACAACGATGCAAGTACTCTGCGTCACCCGGCCAAAGCCTGAACCTTCAAGAGAGGGGCTTCAGCTAAGCTATCGGGGTGGGCTGGTCGAGGAAGTGAGTGTAGCAGTAGCATAGCTTTCGGCTTTGGACAACCATGTGGTGTTTGACAAATGTTAAACAACGTTGAGCAAATGTTAAAAAGTCAAGTTTCATGCGCTTTTCCACGGAACGAGCAGTAGCCCCTCCTATTCCGGCATGTGGAGGCTTTTGGGACAGCTGCGGCCGGCAGTTTCGCCTTCACGGGCCGGGCACACAGGCTAAGGATAGAAAAGGGCCGGAGTGCCAGGATATAGTGCTTGTTGAAGAGCACTTTGGAGGAAGAAGTTTTGAAAGGGGCTAGCTTAGTGCAGGTTGCATGACTTATGAACAAGGATCCCAAACTCTCCTACTTCAGGGGCCAATGGCGATGTGGCTTGAGGGCGGGCTTGAGCGGTTTATCGTGCTCTACACTACACGTGCGTCTCAAAAAGCTCAACGCAGCGCACCCCACTTTGAAACTAAGTAGTTTGGACAAAGCACCTTGTCCCATCTTTGCTGCTGCAAATAAAGACCAGTCTCACTCCTGAAACCTGTTTCTCTTGCCAGCCCACTTACGTGCGCCCCCGGGCCCACATCTCTGGAGTTTCTAAGCTTGAGATCTCGCACATGCCGAAGAAACGTAACATGCAGGCTTGAGGCAGGAAAGGATGTTGCCCTGAGCCCTGCAGGTCTCACCGGCTGCAGTGTGCACCAACTCAAGGCGGACACCGAGCTTGTGTTGGGGAGGGATGCGCCAGTTGCGAGTTTGCAAGCTTCATGGCTGGATCCGAGAGACCGTAGCTCCCATTTTGAAGTGGTCCCCATGCATTTATTTAGAGTCTTTACGTCCCATGACAAGGCATCACCCGGCATCGAATTGAAGGTGATCAGTACCAGACGGGAGCCTTTGCAGCCGTAGCAGAGCCCTGTCGCCGCATTGAAGCCCAAAACATGTAAGCCTAGGGCCGAGGGTTCATGAACCCCGAGCTTCAGAAGGGCTGTGCAGGGACTCTTCCTCAAGGTACGCGTCCCCAGCTGAAGTAGATGAGACGAGCAAAAAGTTGCTTTGACTGGCGGGATCTGGGTAGACCTTAGGTTTTGCTCAGGGTTCGGAGAATTTGTCGTTGGGGTTGCCCATTGAATGTCAAGTTTTGTTAGGGTATGCCCATATACTCCAGCAACCAGCAACCCCAGTAGAGTCGACACTCCTTGCATTCGGCGTCGTGCAGGTGCTATGCAGCCCGGCAGCCAAACGGTCTCCAGCTTCCTTTCTCCAAGGTTCCGGGGGGCAGAAAAGCGCTTTCGAATGCTTTCAAGGCTCTCTGAAGACTCCCTCTCTCAGCTCTCTCTTTCTCTTTCGCTGTCTCGCTTTTGTCCCCTTTTTTTGCCGATGTAGTTACAGATGCCACGCAGCAATGGAGTTTCATTCCCAAGTCTGGAAAGAGCGCAATCGGTGTGGAAGTCAGATGCTTCAGTTTACGTTTCCGTTTTTTTTCTGGGAACCGATGGAGCCGAGTAACCTGCGCAGGTGCTGATTGCAAACCGTGGTGAGATTGCCGTGCGAGTCGCCCGGGTCCGGAGCTTGTATGGATGCACATTATGGACATTACCATCATCAAGTTAGGACTCATCTTTCCCTGAACAACTTCAAGCAAGGTCTTGTCTTCGGCCCTTTTAATATGCTACTCAGTGGGAGTACTCAGTGCTTCTCCCGCTACGAAAACAGTTTTTGAACGAGCGTGGAGGTATTGAAAGCCTCGTAATCCTCCTGAGACCACCACGTTTTTGAGCCGGAACAAAGGCGATTTCCGGGTGAGGGCACGAAGACCTCTGGCAAATTCAGCGTCCTTCAACCCCCAAGACTTGAGGCGTGCCAGGAAGAAGGCTTGGCCACTGCCGGGAGCCTCGGGCCTGCGAGCAGCAGCTTTGGGGTTCCCATCGATTTCAAAGGGGTTTTTGACCACTGGAGCCTTAGATCCTTCGACCTCTCTCCGCTGCGATTCTGGCACCATGCAGACTCCAGGTGGGCATCTACGCCGAGGAGGACAAGGGTTCCTTGCACGTACAGCGCGTGCAAGAAGCGATTCGTGCCCCTGACCCAGCGAGCTCCGGTTGTGGGGCAAGTTGCGTGGTGAAGTGCGTGGTGAAGTGCGTGGTGAAGTGCGTGGTGAAGTGCGTGGTGAAGTGCGTGGTGAAGTGCGTGGTGAAGTGCGTGGTGAAGTGCGTGGTGAAGTGCGTGGTGAGTGCAAGTGCCAGAGCTTCGCTCTCGTCCTGGTAGGAGTCGCAAGGTGCTCAAATCATGTGCTCGCAAGTGTGTCAGGCTTTCAGAGGTGTCTCCCAGGATGTTTTCTCAGGTGGCACAAACTTACAAGAGCCTTGGCATCTCCGAACTCGCTGCTTGTTTCCCACATCGAAGCACAACCATGGACCTTTTTCTGGCGTGCTGGATGAAAGTGACATTTTACCATGTTGAAACCTTTCTGATAAAATGAAGTACTCATATCAGTTCTCGTGTGGTGCGAGGATCGTTTCTATCCAGGAAGTGGTGGGCATGTTCGGAGACTAGAGGGCAACTCCTTGTTGTCATTTTCGCCCAGCTGCACCTTAACTACTGTGAGCATGTTCCGCGACCAAGCGCAAACGTTGAGGATGCCAAAGCAAATCAGAGACAGCTGGATTAGTTCAACGAGAACGGACTGCAGCAATGTCGCCTGTGCGACGTGCGAGACTGCTACGCAATTGAGTCTTTATGACTCTGTCCTCAACTTGGGCCTAAAATGTAAGCTTCATGATGCAAAAAGATGCATATGATTTCATCCGACGCTGATTTGCGGCTTGTGGAGATTTGCGGCGTTTGCATTTTGCCGTTGAGGCGGGTGAACATCTGGTCCCGAAGTCATCACAATGAGCATAAGCTGGCATCCCTTGCACGCTCAGGTCACCTCCAAGAACCCGGGCCCAATTGCGCCGTACCTGGACGTGCAGAGTGTGGTGGAAGCCGCCAAGCCTCGACCTCAGCCACAGGGCCATCAGGCCTCCACAATCCTCACGGTTCTCACAACATCTCAAAACCTGAACCGAAGGCGCCTAGAGTCCTAGAGCTGTCCAGACCCAGATCCGTGCAGCCGTGCGTAGCCTGCTCGCCCATGACATCTCCATAACATGTCCATGGTTTGTCTCAGGCAGACAAAAGCGCAGGCGGTGCATCCGGGCTACGGCTTCCTCAGCGAGAGCGCAGAGTTTGCTGCTGCCTGCGAGGCCGGAGATGATCACGCCCCAAAATGCAGGTTAAGGAGGGCTATGGCGGGCAGCTGTCGCGGAATGTTGCTTCAATGTATGCAGAGGTCAAGGAAGGGGCTCAGGCGGGCAACTGTACTACGGAGGCTGAGTCGGGCAATTGCCGGAATGTTGCCGTAACAAGCAGGCCAAGGATGTTGCTTAAATATGCAGGGCAGAGATGCTCAGGTAGTGTCGCCTTTCTTAGCAGGCCAGGGGACTCGGGTTTCGAAATGTTGTCTTACTAAGCTGGAAGTAGGTTCAGGCGGGGG
Source organism: Symbiodinium natans (assembly GCA_905221605.1). NCBI lineage: Eukaryota > Dinophyceae > Suessiales > Symbiodiniaceae > Symbiodinium > Symbiodinium natans. The sequence goes on along the minus strand of CAJNDS010000370.1, from coordinate 150,374 downwards.
TAGCTGTACCGGAATGTTGCCTTTATGAGCAGGCCGGCCAGCTTCTCGTACTGTGGGTAGGCAGCGCTTGGGTGCATGCCAGCACGGCATGCCTGGTACAGTCAAAATGCAATTCCATGTGGTTCCCCGCCCGACGCGCGAGGTTGTTAGATTTTTTGGGAGTGACAAGGTGGCCTGCAGATGGTCGCATCATGTGATGCGATGCACCCAGGCTAGGAAGGCTCGGGCGAATACAACCGGAATGTGGCTTCCATGCCCAGGTTTGGTAGATTTAGGCTTGTATACCATCTGTTCCTGGCCGGGACCCAGGTCTGTTTTCGGCGTTTGTGCTTGTCTTGCGTACGCTGCGTGTGTGGGGCCTGCCCCCAACCCGTTTGAAGTAAAAAACATCTATTCCTTGTTTAATTTACTTCGAAATCCTTTGAATTTTTAAATTGTCTCAGGAAAGCCTTTCATTTGCTTCTTTTTTCTAGTAGGAAACCTCTATTTCCTTCCTAGTTTATATGAAACCTTAAGTGCCCAGCCAGAGCGTCCGACATGCTACACCGCGACAAGCGGCTTTTTGACTTGGTGGCAGCCGTTGCTGTTAGAGCCCTCTCTCTTCTCCCGAAGGCTGCTGGGATCATTTTCATTGGCCCCCGCCCGGAGACAATTGCGCTTCTTGGAGACAAGGCCGTGAGAAGCAATCCAGAGTGGACGTGCCTATGCCTCCCATTCATGTAGCAACCATCACTTCGTCCATTTGTCGCATACTTGCATGGCAGGCCCCCTGCCATCCCCTGCCAGAAACCTCTGCACCTACAGGTCCGCGCCCGGGAGCTGGCAATGTCCAGCAATGTTCCGGCCTGCGGTCCTGGATCAGGTTTGTAGGTTTGAAGTTTCCAGGCGCTAGGAGGAGGTGGAGCTTCAGGAAGGGTCTCCCGATGCTAGCCGCTAGCTTAGCCTTACAAGGAGGACGATCTGACTGTAAATTGTGAAGCCGTGCATGCAACGTTTACGGACGTTTATGTCTTCAAAGGTGGACGGTTTAAGCTCTCTTTTGGTGTCAAGACTGAAGCATGCCAAGGTTTTGAAAGGTTCGCCTTTCCTCGACTCCTACCAAGATGCACGAGATTTCTTGGCACGCCGCCAGCCCAGAGGGCTAAAGATGGCCAAGCCTATGCCAAGTGCCAAGGGCACATTGCTAATTCCGCTTCCTGAAGTTTTCATCGCAACTCGATGGATTCAGGGATGTCGGAGCTTGGGCAAGTTAGTTATTTGCTCGGATCATCTCACGTGTGTTTATGAAGACCAAATTGCCAAGCATTCTTTCCTTCAGTTCCGTTTTGCACGACCTCGATGACTTGCCTTGCACATGACAAATGATTAAGGTTCTTGCCGCAGGCCATGGAGCAAGAACAGCCCAAAGCCTAGACGTACAGTTCGAAACCCAAACGACAAGGCCAACCCGCAACCTGGCAAGGCTCCTGTCACCCTATGCCTATGTACAGCATTCATCACAAGAAGGCCCCCCCCGCCCCCTCGCCCCGGCCTCCCCTCCCCGCCCCCACATCCTATCTCGAACCTTTCCCGAAACCCGCGAACAAAGGCGAGGGCCTTCCCTTGCCGATCATCTTCAAGGCAGCCTTCGGCGGTGGCGGCCGCGGCATGCGCCCCTCGGCGTGGGTTAGGCCTTCTTCCTGGATTGGTGTGTAAGTATGTGCAAGTAGCATTGTCTAGAGGAGATAGGATGTTGTGTGGCTTGGCACCCTCGTAGGTAGGTCCCCCATGTTCAATCATGCCCCCCCCGCCGACGGAACTTAATGACAAACCGGATACCTACAAAATCACTCCCTCCGCCGCCTCTTGAGAGACCCTACATCCTCGGTATTCCTCGTTCGCCTACATTCCTTCCAAAGGTTCTGATGCTAGTTCTCATGCTTTAGTTTGTCAGTTGCACGGGATGCAATTGGCTGACTCAGGGCTCGTCCGTCAAGACGGTGAGCTCAACGAGGCCTTTGAGTGCGAAGCCGAGCACAGCCTGCTTGTTTTTCAACGTCTTGTCTGCGTGATTCGGGCTCAGGGTGGTTCAGGGTGGTTTCAGCTTCGGAGTATGCATTGCCCCACGAGCCGCAGCAAGAAGTAGTGGTGGAAGGGGGTTTCTCAGGTCTATGTGGCAGTATGGACTCATGTAGACCTGACAGCACGGTGGCCTAATCCAGCGTACGTTCATGTGCTCAAAACTCTGATGGCCTTCCGGGGAAACTGGCTTTTTTCTTTTCGAGCTGCGACAGACGTTTACTGTTTAATCTGTTTATGTTCTGAGATTTGCCCTTGTCGCATCATCGACGTCGGATGAAACTGTCAGCTTGTTGTCGTGGATTCCCGTCATTGATCATCTTATCTTTCCCGACTAGGGCACAAGTTTTCAGCAGCCAGCGAAGCTCAACGTAGCCATGCACCGCAGCAAAAAGCTCAAGACTGAAGGCCCTCGCCACTTTCCTCAACTCCCCAAACCAAGGCGCTGCACCAGTGAGGCGAAGACGGCCTTTGGCAATGGTTCCGCAGCTTGGCGTCGGACCTGTTGGGGAGTGCCCTTGGAGGTTTTGGTCAGACATGTATAGTAATCTTGAAATTGTTTTTGCAGTCGGGTGTGAGGAGCGTGCCTATCCATGCATGGTGCAGGGACACAACCAATTCGTGGCACCTGGGAGAGACGTGTTTGTATTCCGTCGCATGCTGCCAAAGGTCTTTCTCGAAGAGTTTCTCGATGATGCCCGCCACATCGAGGTGTTGATGATCACATTTTGGGTTGCGAAGTTCAGGGTGTAGATGTGAGTCTCTCTGCCCAGCAGATATGGACGTGATTGTGAAGATATGCACCTATGCTGGAGACTAATGTGTCAGGCAGGCTTGCCGTGGAATGGCGGTGTTTGTGTTCTCAAGGGTGGAATAGACTGGGAATAGACTGGGCTTGGCATCACAGTGTCGTTCCGAATCGCGCCAATTGCTTTGCCGGGGTTTTGGGGGAAGGGTTCCCCCCCCCCCGCTCCGCCTTGGGTTCTAGCTTCGTTTTTTCGGGTTTAGGTTTTAGGACCCCCTTCTCTCCCCCCCTTCCGAGGTGAAAGTACTTTTGCTTCAGATCACGCTCGGAAATACTGCAGCAAATCTATGCGGATCGAATTGCCAAGCCGGGCGAGCCTGCAGACCTTCATAGTCATCTCGCAGATGACTCAAAAACGATGCCTGACGAGCTTTTGGGGGACTCTCATTGCCGACTCATTGCATCACATAACCGCACAGAAACACATTGCGTCAAAGCGCCAACAAAACCAACTCCAAACCGGCACTCCGACACTCCAGTCAATGTGCAGGTCCAGGTCTTGGCGGACGGTCAGGGTGGCTGCGCACACCTCTACGAGCGGGACTGCAGCGTGCAGCTGCGCAACCAGAAGGCGCAAGTCTTGTCATTGAATCCGTGTCTGAACTTGATGTTTCTCTGAAGATGCTCTATAAAATTATGAAGGGCATGCTCACTCCAGGGCCTTGGTGTAGGCAATGGGATGGGGTTACAGTATGTCATGTTGCAGCGTTTCTTGCACAGGTTGTCGAGGTGGCCCCAGCTCGCATTCACCCTGGGTGTGGCACTTGGCAGATCTGGGCACCCATCCCTGGTACCATGAGTGGTGCCATCATTGATACCTGCAATCCCGGCAAGATCTTGCAAGGTGGTTGGGGGTGTGTGATGTGTGTGCCTTTCCCCCATCCGGGCTGTCGTCCTCTCCTCCAAAGGTTGCGAGCTCGCATCACGGACTGCGCCGTGCGCCTCCTCTTGAACTGCAACTATCGAGGCGCCACACCCCCAGTCTCCGTCTTGCAATGCCAGAGAGTGAGATGACCCCAGCAAAAAAAGAGGGAGCCAGAAATATGTCTCTAACGTGCGCCGAGGTTGGCACCGTTGAGTTCATGGTTGCTGGTGGACTCGACGATCCCGACGCCCGTTTCGTGTTCATGGAGGCCTGTGGGTGCAGGCTGAAACCATAGGCTAAGAGTCGAGCCATGGATAGCGATGGCTGCTCAGTTCTCAGTCCTGTCCCACATGTTGCGTGTCCACGAAAGCGGGCTTCAGTTCATCCTGGGAAGTCCCGTTTTGTGTTGAGCCGACTGGCGCGCACGGTCAGTTGTGGCCGGAAAGCTAGCCAGCAACCGTGGCTGGAAACCCCGACGGAGCCGCGATTAAGCAGTTCAGCCTGCAAGCAAAAAGCTCTCTGAGCCGTTTCTTCTAGCTCCAGTCACGTAGCCTGTTTCGGCAAAAGGCCTGTGCACAACCGGGCGGACTGCCCATGACGAACTTTCCGGGCGCAAGCAAGCCTTCAAATGTAGGCGAGCGAAGTGACCTTCACAATGCAGGGGCTCAAGAAGAGTCGTTTTACGGACTGCGCGGCAGGTCAACCCCAGGATCCAGGTCGAGCACACGATTACGGAAGAGGTCCTTGGGCTTTCGCTTCATGTCTATCGTTTCGGAACAGACCGTTTTTATATTTTTTGGTGATAGTTTCAGAGTTCAGTTGACCACAGAACTTGGGAAGTGCATTTGAGAGTGCAATGAGTGCACAAGACGCACAAGCGTTTATGTTTTCTCCGTGCTTTTTGGTAGTATTCTCATGCATGATCTCAGCAGCCTGATCAGGCCACCGATGTGGATATCGTGAAGACACAGCTCGGCATTGCAAGTGCGCTCGGCTCGCCGAGATTTCGGGGTGCAGTGTATTCAGTGTGTTCTGTTGCAAGGAAGTTGAGACTTGAGATTGCAACCTCAAGATCGGCGCCCAAGGAGTTCATAAGACATCTCAGGTCTGAAAACGGCGTAAAGCTTGTGTGCCAGTTCTGCAGGGATTAACAGCGACGACAGCGCATGTTGCAACCAACTACATGACTGCCCAACTGCAGAGTCTTTGCTAGCTTTTGCAATCTGTCCAGTCATTTCTCATCCGTTTCTCAGCAAATTTGACTCCCTATTCCATGTCTTCTCAGATTCCGCAGCCTCATCAATCAGTTGACCATGACCGTACACATCTGCAGCTTGCAGCTAGGCAGTCTGGCTGTCCGCGCGAAATCAACACCCAAACCCCGAAAGCTCGTAGCCACCACAGACTTCAGAGGTGGCAAGAAGCTCGAAGACCTGGGCCTTCCAGGAGGTATCCTGCAGCAGATGTTCAGTTTTGCATTGGGCTTGCCGGGTTTGGATCGCAGGGCCTGACCCAGAACATCTGCAAAAGATGAAATCACAGCGGTGAGCGGGGAACCAAAGTGGACGAACGAAAGTGGGGCCTTCGTGTGGTGTAGGATGATGTCCTTCGTTATAGACCCGCCGAAACGTTCCGAAACGCGTAAGGGCCTAAGCAGGGAAAGGCCTGAGTTTCTATATGCTTCAGCCATCCAAAAGCGGCCCAAGCCTCCAGGGCTCCTGGAATCCTCGTCTCGCGACCTGGGGATCGGGGGTGCACTTGTTCTACTGCTTTGTTGCCCCCCTATCATCCGACGCACTCGCCAATGGAGTCTTGCATAATCGTTGGCAGCAGCGTGGTTTCCATGAATTCGTCTTTCCTGGCCAAACTCGGAATGCCTTGTAATTGCACTTCCGCCGTTCAGGTCCCGGGCACGCAGCTTCGACGCTGCGTGGCTTCGCAATCCAGGCCTGAGTCGTTCGCCGGAGTTCGCTCTCACGCCTGGATCGGTTGGGTGGGATGTGAACAGGACACCTGCGATTGCAGCTGTAGGCAGTTGGCAATACTGCACAGGACGCTCCTGGGCGTATCCTGTCTCTAAGCAAAAGCTGTTGTCGTAACTCTGTCGCCGGGCGTGGTGACATGTGGTGACAAATCGATCCTTTCCTGGGAGTTTCAGTCCAATGACGAAGGGATAGGAAGGGTTATCGAGACAAGACGGGACCAGGCTGGGAAGGGAGGTTTCAGGATGTTTCATGTCGGATGGAATGCAAGTAGCATCAAGTTTTTAGCAGCCAAAGTCCGAAATCCGAAATCTTGCGTGGTTTTACTCCCAGACTCAGCAACGATCAAATGATCTCCGCGCCCCAGCTTCTTGATGCAAGCAGTGTGCGAGCGACTTCGTCGGGTCTGTAACAACTGGAGGAGGACCAATTGGGAGAGGCGACGCCAGCCTCCACGCTCCCAGGTCAACCCAACACAGCAACATCCACACCTGCAGTCGAGTAGCGCAAGGTCATGTGCCGGACCTACGTCCAGGCGGAGCCATGGACACACGACTTTGTACCTGCAAGAGTCGATGTGGTGGCACTTGTGGCAGATAGGGGCATGCTGCAGTGTGAGTTGGGCACGCCACTGCAGAGAAGTTAGGACTTTCCGCAAGCGATTATGCCACACACCGCCGCACCGCGGTACAAACCTGACGCGGAGGAGGACACCAGAGGAACTCACGGTGCCAGAGGCGAAGTGTCATCTACGCGAACGCGTTCATCCAATGGTTCAGCAGCACAAACGTCAGCGGCACAACGAGCCACCAAGATCTTCACCACGTGCGTTCCCAGAGTGAATCGAGATCGTCATGAGTGCGCAATTTGAAAGAGTGAGATACCGCGAGCAGAAAGACGAGGCAGGTGACAGGACATCTTGTGACAATTTTTCCGAGTCATCAAAAGCAAAAGCAACGGGTCGAACCGAAGCTTGAACGGACTTGTCTTCTGCAGAAGAGTATGCGGCATCAGATGTACCAGCAATTGAGAGCTCATGGCAGGCGCGGGTCTCCTTGGCCCCGGGAGGCGCGAACTTGGTTTTGTGCTGGGCAATGGGGCACTTTTGGTATCCTGCACATGCGTTTACAATTGTGAGCTGAGAGCACATCAGCGATTGTGTCATCAAGGGTGAGGATCTTTTTACTTTGTCATGATGCGTTGCATTATGTTACCGAAACCTTCGAGATCTATGCATTTTCAAAAGTGGCATAATGCAAGCTCTCAGGGCTTTCTACAGTTCAGATCGGGCTGGGTAGCATAGCTTTGGCTTTTCAGGGCCTCTCACAGCCTGTCTAGAGAATAGTTGCAGGGGTGATCGCAAATCACATCTATTTGTGATTGGGGGTGGGGTTCGTTCCTGTTAATTTGCATCTCTAGGAAGTCCATGTCCATCACAGTCATCACGCATACCCAAAGGAAGTCCCTCAGCTTTGGCGCTCAGGTGGCAGCGAGGTGTCAGCTTATAGCGAGCCAAGTGGTGACGGCATTCGCGTGGACGCTGCCCTGTACGCGGGGGGCAAGCCCAGCATGCACTACGCGAAGCCGGCCCGGTTCTTGACTGGGCGTGGTGTATTGAGGAGTTCGCCTGTGAGCCAGGCTTTGTACCATCGTTGCCAGGACCCCTTGGTTGGCAAGTTGATTTGCTACGCACCGGGTGAAGGCAGGGAGGGAGAGGATGGGAGGGAGAGTTGAGGTTCGGCGACGAAGGCTTGAATACTGTGGGCTCCACGACAGCTTAAGGGTCAAGTTCTGACCTCACGATTTGTAGATGGGGCTTGGCAGAAGTTGCCTTTTATCTCTGCGAAGCATCTGCGAAGCATCTGCGAAGGATCTGCGTATGATCCCATATGTTCATGAATCTAACCATTGACGACTCTCCACCACAGGCATGGGATGCCTCAGACCAAATCGCCCGATGGGGCCTTCTTGTAAAGCTTGTAGCACTTGAGCAAAGCTTTCGTACAGCGCGTTGAATGCCTATGTAAGACTGTTTTGAGAAGTTTGTGTACAGCTTTTGTGAACTTTGTAAAACTTTTGAAGAACCTTGTGTAGACGAGCTTTTTTCAGGCGATGAGGCCTTCCAGTCCTGCCGGGAGCGGACCATCGCCGCCCTCGACTCCTACGTCATCGACGGAGCTTCCGGGCCGAGAATGGGTTTAGGGTTTAGGGTTTAGGGTTTAGGGTTTAGGGGGACAGTTCAGGATGCAATGATTTGGAAGCTGCTTTCAGAAGGAGTTCAATAAGGAATCCCCAGCTTTCACGTCCAGAGCTCGCAATCGATGGGATTCACTTGCGCTGCAGTGCTTGGCCCTTTCCAGTCTTCACGTCTGCACCCTGCATTTTGAGGGCTTTGGGGGTCTCACCGGACGGATGTTTCAGTTCTCGGAGATTGCGCTCCATCAGTTTCCATATGCCATCACTCGTGCCCTCCGAAGACCTCTGGTGGGCAAGGTCAACACCAACAAGGTCTTGCTGCGAGGCATCCTGCACCACCCCGAGTTCATCCAGAATGAGGTTTGGTGCTGCTGGTGCTTTCTTTTCAGTGACCTTCCTGGAACCTTTCCAAGCCCCGGCATGCCGCAAAGAATCTCCCTAAATCCAACTGACATGTTGGGTTGCAGGTGCTTCTCTCGTTCATGGCCCGCCACGGCCCGACCCTCGCTGGTGGCCCTGGCACTGCGAGCAGTAGCCTCCCGGCAATTTTCAGTCAGCTCAACTTTTTGTTTCACGTTATATGTGAGGTGCCCTAGGTCTTGAGGCCCAGTTTGGCTGAACTTATGTTTTAGAATGCGGCCCCGTACAGATCTACTGCGCACCACGGCTGAAGATGTCGTCGCCGACTGTCACTTTGGCTCACGTGCTCCAAAAAGAAGAAGACACTGAGCTCAGTGTGTGTTCGACTGCGAACCTGAGCTGTGAGTGCTATACTGCCTCGTCGATGGAATGTCTGAAAATTGGCATCGCAGACAGGCCAACCGTTTGACCAGAAGTATTGGCGTAGATGCTCCGTCACTCCCATACACGACCCTACAAGTGGTTTTGAGGCGGCTGATGCTCTTGATGATTTCAGACAACCGCACTGACACCCCAAAATTGGCGGTGGCACAGTGACCAGGGGTCCCTATGACGACCACAGCCGGTCAGCCGGGGCCGAGTCTAAGGAAACGTCCGTCCATACTCCACTTGACCGAAGCATGTATGTCTACCTGGCAACTCCCTGGAAATCCGAGGCCAAGCATCGAAGCCCGTGGGGCACCCAAAGTCAGTGCTCCATGATTGGTGCTTCTTGCTGCAATGTGGCAGAAATGTGGCAAACGAGAAGCGCAGGCTGTAGATTCCACCCACATGATCGATCAGGACCTGCAAAGGCTCTAGCCCTGAAACCATCCGGCTTCACCAACAGCTTCCTTGCTCTCCCCCCCCTCAGCCCAAAGGCCGGCCCTAGATTTTCGACTCCGTGGGAGAACCGACATTTCACATGCTGGTCATTTTTGAGAGAAGTTGCGAAACAGTGCCACTAAGGCCACCTTGAAGCGCCAAGAGCTGTCGGTCTCTTCACCCTTGGAGGCACTGTCGGCAGATTGCGGGCGGCTTCGTGGCTTCGTAGCAGATTTGACTAAAGAACTCGAAGTTTTATTACTTTTTACAATTATATATATATATATATGTATATTCTTATTATTTGATTCAGGCGACCGTGGTGCAGAGCTGCGTCCAAGAAGGCCAAGAGGCCTGGCAGCCCGAGTTCTTAGCTGAGCGCGCAGGCCCTGTAGAAGCCTGGTGGTAGCCCTGCGTAGCTGCTTTCGCCCACCATGTTGACATGCCTGCGCACACATCAGCCAGTCGGCAACATGCCTGAGGATGAGGCAATCTAGTCCAGACTTCAAGTGATGAAACTCGTTTCTGATTGGCATGATCGTGCCGTGTTTTTTTTTCGGGAGATGTGGCTGGGGTTGGTAGGGGTTGGTACCGGGCACCAGTCCCAAGTGGAATGCCAGGTCGAGGAGGGACAGCTGCTGGTCTTGCTCTCGGCCATGAAGCTGGAAACCGAGGCGACTTGCGGTTTAGCTCCTCCCTGCTCCGCTCCACACACTGTCAAAGGGCAAAGCTATGCAAAGCTGATTGAGCCAATGTGACGTCGGCCAGGTCCGGTCCCCGCATGCTGGAAAGGCGCCTCGTTGACATCTTGAAGTCTCTGAATTCTCCTCACGGCAAGAAAGTGTTTTTGTTGGGCAGTAAACGCGAAACAGGGCAGAGTTGGCCCACAAGCACGGTCTTGTTTGACGGTTGCTTGTCTGCACAAGAAGGACGGGGTGCTCTCAGGTGCTAAGTGTTTCCGCGGTCGCGAACCAGACAGTCAGTGCAGGCCAGGATTTGGTTGCCCCTTGGCTCGAGAGAGGGGGTCTCTCACGGTCTCTCATGGGAGTCTGCTGTTGGGAGACTGCTTTTAGAGAAGAGATCTCAGGGGTCAGGTGTGACTCTGCAGCTTCTGCTGCCGGAGGGGAGGTGTGGGATTACTGTGGATTAATGCAGGGGTTGTGGCTCGTATCACATTCCGCAAAAATCAACGCTCGCCGAGGTTTTGGATGCTCTGGTTCCTGAGGACATCCTGTTGTGGGAGATCTCGTGCCTTCAAATTTCAAACTGGGAGCCTTCACTGTGACAATTTGCCCCGATGCATGGTGGATATCCTTCGGAGGAAGCTCGGGCCTTCTTAAATTGCTGGTCAAATGAAGCTGGTGAATGCCTATGCAAACCTAGGTTCCCTGTAGTGGCAATATTGCTTCGCACCTTGCAGGTTGCTGAAACCCCTTTCTTACACCTTCCAACCCTTTGGTACTTTTGCAACACAACCTGCAAGCCCTTTCACGATGTAAGAGGCAAGTCATGAAGATCACAACAGCCTTGCGGGCAACATTCAGCCAGTAATTGCTGAAGAACCCCCCCCCAAAAAATAGAAAATACTCTTCCTCATAAGGGTAATATATGGATTCTTATTGTTTTTTTAATTCTTTAGACCTCTCTTAAGCAAATGGTAGCCAGCAACCCGAAGATGCCACCACCTCAACATAAAGCCCCCCTCGCGGCTTTCTCGCAGTGCGAGAGGATGGCGAAGGTGCTGCTGCCGAGACGGCGGCTATGGCATCCGCGAGCCGTGTGCAACTGGGCCAGCAACCGATCGCAAAGGTCTTTTCTTTTTTTTGAGATGAGGGGGTACCTTACTGGGGTCCCTATTATTACAGGGGAATCCTACTCTTTGGGGGTCTATATTAGGGGGTCCCTTATTGTCGTAAACCCCCATGTCGTGCTGTCCACACAGACCCTGAGCCCCCCCTGCATCAGCCCTGCAACATGGTTTCCCCATTGCTACTGTGTTCAGGGCCTCTTAAGGTTCTTGATAACATTTTTCAGCCTGATGCGAATCTCCACCTGGACATCAGCGTGTGACAGCAAACCTCAGCACCTGACTTGTGGAAAGGCGGACAACAGAAACCTTTCAACAGAAGGCAAGGCCAAGTAGAATGTCCCAAGCCTGAGTTGTACCATGTGCAAGTGCCTGCCACGTCCCACTGCTTGAAACAATACCCACACCCTGAAAAGGAACGTGAATGCCTGTTGTTCCCACCACTTATTTGCGGCATAGGAGGCATGCCAAAAGCGAAGATCGGTGAGCATGTGGGCGCGTGCTTGAGAAAACGGATCCGATTGTCGCCACTTCACCACTTCGCCTATGTCGAGTGACAGTTGCTGTGAGGCTTTGCCCCAGGTTGGAAGTTGCTCTGTCCTTGAATGTGGGGAGTTTACGAAAGCACGGGGCCCCTATAGTAGACCCCAAATAGTAGGATTCCCTTATAGGAAACCCGCATGTGGCTTGAGCACAGGCGACTCGTGGGGTCAGCGATGGCAGATGCAACTTCCGTGTGGTACGGCAAGGAAGATGGCAGCAGCCTTGGTTTGACACAATTCAGCATCTTGTGCCGGCAGGCCTCTGTGCATGAGCTCCACAACATCTGCAAAGAACATGCAACCAGACACGCACTCTCCCATCCCCATCGGAGACTATGTGATGACAGCAGGGTCACTGCAGTGCCGCGCAACACTAAGTTCTCCACAAGGCAACGCAACCGGAGATCTGCAGAAACTTGTGGAAAACCGGCGAAAATCCTCCCTCTGCTTAGCCAGCCCCCCTGTGCCAGAATAACTCGCATTAGGGTGGCGTAGGTGGCACTGGGTGTGCATGGGTTGCTGTTTTCTGCGGTCCCGGCTGTGCTCTGGAAACCTTGGGACTTGGGGTTGTGGGGCCTTTAAGCTATTGCTTTTCTAAGCTTTCGGAATGCTTCTGGCCATTGGCCACGCAGAAGTTCGCGTAAGTTTTTTGTGTGACGTGCACGGCCGCGCATTTTGATTCTGTTTCGATTTTCTTCTGGGGAGGGCAGTGGGCCATCTGCCCACCCCCGGAGAATCCTGCACATGGCACACAGTAACCCCTAGCCCTAGAGTGCCGGAATCTCTGTAGACTTTTCCTGCAGCGGCCAGTCCCCCAGCTACAATGTCCGTCAACTTGCGTAGGTTCAGGGTGAGGATGATGGGCTTCGTGAACGCTGGATGTACGGTCAGCTTCTACCCAGACGGCTTGAGTTTGTGGGGAGTCGAAGGACCGAATGCTTTAATTTGCCCAGGCCCGAAGCGAAAAACAGGTGAAAGGATTACGTATGGTTACATGCGCAGCAAGATGCGGCAAGCACGTGTCTGAGTCTGAGGTGTCAAGCCGTGCCAGGGCCCGACATCCAGCAGCATCCGGTTGCCTGCTCCACGCCACAGCGACGAGGACACCAGCGCGGGTTGCGACGTTGTCCGTGCTGCATGGGCAGGTTGTGTATGGGTTTACATACTCAAAATCAAAACAGCGGGATTCTGTGGAAGGTCAGCTTTTCTTTTTGGATTTGTGGAGTGGCTTTGTACATACAGTGTGACGCTGTTTCGTTGGCAAGTTTGGTCTCGATGCATGGTTCGCCGCCCTTCTGGATTTAAGGGTTGCCTGACTTCTGGTTCATTCGGGGGAGGCGTGGCCTCAGTCCGTAGGCATGTTTAGAGAGAATCTCGGCAGCTTCCTGCGCACAATCCAACACAACCCTCATCTTGGGCTCATGAGTCGGCGCCTTCCCAAGCTGCAAAGATAAAGACCTTCTGCGCTAGTTACACACCCGCTGCTCTTGGCCAGACCTTCCTCAAGCGGAAAGCGCACCACACCGCCCTGCTGGATTCTGGGACTTGCTTGGGTTTTTCCAGGGCGGGAGTTCTGTTTCGATTGGGCTGCGAATGGCCAGCTCTCTAAGCGAGAAGGTTCCCGCTCTTGTGAACTGAGGGCTTGAGCTAAGACTTCTCAGACCGTGTCTACATGCTTTTTTCTTGCTTCCAATTGCCCATCATCCCATCTAAGAGCGCTTTTCCTTGCCCATAAATCCTAAACTTTAAACCCTAGGCCCTAAACCCTAAACCCTAAACTCAAAACCCTAAACCCCCTTCAAGTTGTGTTGCAGTACTTGCTGCGAGCAAGTTGCGCCCAGCGATGCGTAGGCTCATGGGAGACCTCAATTTGTGAAGGCGTGCCTGGATGGGTCACCCAAAGCGGTGAGGAAGGCGATTTTTTGCAGGCTCTCTTTTTGGGCAACTTCAAATGTCAAACTGATCTTTATTTTTATAGGAAAGCAGGGAAGGAAGGAAGGAATGAAGGAAGGAATGTAGGTGGTGAGTGTAGATATTGGAAGATACTAGCAATTCAAAGTTTGCAAATGGGGGGGGCTACGCCCCCCCCCCTCAACCCCTCTCTCTTTTTTAAAGCCGTGCAAGCTTCAGAGCATACGCATCGTTTCGAAACCTCTGACGCGAGCCTTGTGTTTGCATAATGAGGGGGGCTGACCCCCCCCCCCCCCCCGAAGCATGTTGGGCCCTTAAGCCCCGAAGCAAGCTTGTACGACTTAAGAAAAAGAGGGGAGGTTGGGGGAGGCCTATGCTATTCGTATGACAACAGCTCGATGGGTAGCTCTGCACAGCGCAAAAACTGTGGTTCTTCGCATGAAAACACACCAACATTATGGTCTGTCGTACGAAACACACACCAAAGGTATGGTTTTTCGTATGCACGGGCCTGCGGGCAGAACGCGATGTGTAGCTCAGCACAGCACAAAAAATGTCGTTTTCATATGCACACCAAACCATGGTTTTTCATATGAAAGCACACCAAAACTATGGTTGTTCGTATGGCAACACAAATGTTAAAATCAACTATCAGTCAGTAAGCATGTGCACAATGTAGATACAGACGTCATCTATTTCTCAAAGTTATTTCCGCCACTCGTGAATTACCCTTTCCAAGCCAGCAGCAGAGAAACCAAGGGTTCGAAGATGCCGACAACCATTGCGCGAAACATCGTCTTATTCTAGGGCAGTTTCATGTCTCGACAAGTCGCTTATCCATGAGATGTGGACAAGGACAGTGCAGGGATATTTACGGTTTTGTTTTATTGGGGGTGTGGCTTGGTGGGTGCGTTTTCGTCGGCTTCCTTGGACATTGATTCGGGTTGGCAGATTTAATTGCGGGAACAGGTGGCTGTCGACGTTCGTACTTGACCGGCCATCCCGAAAGTGTTTTGCCATCCATCTGGCAGCTGCCTCTACGATCAAAGAAGGATTTCCAAGTGCCGAAAGTAGCGGTTGGTGACATCTTTTGTTCAAGTCGCCCAATCATCCAGAGTGCAAGAATTGTTGTTCACGCTTGTCCACTGGGAGGGAGGGAAAGGCTATAGTCAGCGCTACCCACTTCTGCAGCATGACAGCGGAAGCCAAGGATGAGCTCAACAAGCGCCTGGAGGTTGTATACGCTGGAGGAGGCACGGGGTGAGGGGCTGGACGGGCTCCTCTTGTGAATTGAATGTAGATGCTGTGCCTGCTACTGGTAACATCGCATCCGAACTGAATGTGGGATGAGAAGTTAGCTTGCATGATGCTGGTTCTTCAATGGGGCGCAGATTCCGCAGTGCAGGCGAGACGGCAGTGGAGCAGCATCATGCCCGTGGCAAGGCAGGGGCATGACATCTTCCACCTATTGTGTCATCAGCCTACACTTCGAGTTCGAGTGAAGTGCTCATAAGCGATCTTCACAAGATTGTGGATGTGATGTACATGTGGATAGCTGTGGCTTGGGGCCAGATCCCTGATGGGTAAGGGAAGTCTTAGACGGTGATCTTTTTCCAGGAGTTGATTCTCAAAGAAGCGGACCGAGATGATGTCGCGTTTTGCTCTGAGCCCAAGGCCTTGCCACGGGAGCGCATCAAGGCGATTCTGGCCGGGTCCCTGGGTGAGTTGGTCAATGTTCGCATCCTTTTATTACTGTCTTCAGAACTACAGCCAAATCAAAATAGAGGCGAAATGCCAGTGCCAGACCTTAGTGGTCCATCTTTGTCTTCTTTGCAGCCATCGCAAAAGGGCGTCTAACGCTACGTCTGTGCTGCCTGGGTGCAGAGGAGCTTTAGGACATTCTAGGACTTGGAATGAGTAGTCAACAGAAGTGCTGCTTCTGAGACACGAAGTGCAGTTTTGCCACAAGTGTGCACACACAATGCGGCTTTTGTCTTAAGAACAGATCGGTGTAGCCACGCGCACGCAGTCCGGTCGGTTTCGGGCCGCAAGCACGTGCACGTGCCGGCGTACTTCAAACTGGCTTGAGCACAGCTGCTCGCATCTTCACCCTGAAACACCCTTTTCTGTGGAACATGCGTCGTCATGTGCGGTCAGATGAGCCGAACTGGACACCAAAATGCAGCAGCGATTCGACTCCACGTTGTGCTCCATCTCAGCCTTTGCAAACTTCCCAGTCGGTGCTGTTCAGCTCTCAGCACCTTGCTTCCCCACCTTGCTCAGGGGTGTCCTCTGCACTATCTTGGTTTTGGCCGTGCATGAGTGACATCGCTACGTGAGCATCAACTTGGTCACTCTGGGTGACCCTTGATACTTGTATCTTCTTCCATAGTCTAGATGACAGGTCCGAGGCTGCCTGGCTTACAAATCCTTTTTCCTTTTGGTCGAGTCGTCATGTCGGAGGGTGACGACTTTTGCTTAAGGTCTACGCCAGTCGCAATTTGCGTTTACCAGCTGTGAAGAATGATTGCAAGATGATCCACGCTTGTGTTTTAGGGCTTCGGGTCTTGCTTCCTGTGTGAGTTGGGGCCATCGCGGTCTGATTCAACCTCCAAGCTGAAACGCGCCTGGGTTTTTTTTCGAAGATTCGCCAGAAGCACCCCGCATGCCTGCATTGCTCCTTAAGCCTTTGAGTCTAGAGGTAGGATAAGAAACTCAAGCGAGTCAGGCTTCAATTGGCTCTGGGTAAGCTCGGCGGACTTCGTAAACTCCTGAAGCATGGTAGACCCAGCCTTAGGATCCGGGAACGGACTTTCTGGAATTCTCCGCCCAGAGCTCAGAGGCTTACAGACGCAGTCTGCCTTGCTTGCTCGCATGGACGACTCGGACTTTTTAAGGCCCTAGCAGCCAATGACCTTTACGATGGCATGGCGCACTCTGCAGGCCTGTCTGAGGAAGGGTTGGGTCGACCATGGTTCCACCATGTGCTGTGCCAAGGTATGCTAGCTTCTAGAGACAGATGCTAACGGGTATCCACGGCTCTGCGGCAGTACAGACATGTATTTCGCCTCGGGTGATCCTCTCTTTTCTCCTCGGCCACACAGGTATTGTTACTGGCGTCGGCCTGGTGCATGGCAAGGAAGTCCTCTTTGTAGCAAACGATGCTACGGTCAAAGGCTCCATTGCGCGCACGTTTGTTTCAGCTTTCAACTTCAAATTTCGGAATCTTGGGCTGGGAGCAGGGAGTTGGTGCCATGCTTAGCTGAAGCTATTGCTCCCTGCTCAAGATTCGTAGAAGTAGACATGACTGCGTGGGGACCTTCAGTGTGGCATGGCTTCCACGCTTTTTGTGCTCTCAGGTGGCACCTACTACCCCATGACGGTGAGCAAGCACTTGCGGGCGCAGCAGATCGCCAGAGAGAACAACCTTCCGTGCGACTTCGTTGAATGCAAGCTTTGGAGGGGCTACGCTATACTTTGCTACATTCTTCGTGGCTGCTGGGGCTCGGGCTCGACAGGGCTGTACGCACGCTGTCACCTTCCAAAGTCTCAGACTTTTCTGGGCCCGAGTTCACAGGCTTGTGCAGCTCCATGGGATTTGATGCCCTTGGTGCTTGAAGAGTTCAGGAGGGCATTTAAGGGTACCCACGGGCACCTCGGAGTCTCTATGAGAAGCCCGAAGCCCAGGCGTCTACCTTGTCGACAGCGGGGGCGCGTACCTTCCACTGCAGGACGAGGTGCGGGCTGACACGGGGGAGGCAAGAGAAAAGCACAAAGGCAAGAGCAATGAATAAAGCTCAAAGCTCTTCACCCTGGAGCCTGAGGTGTTCCCCGGACGTCTGCACTTTGGCCGTATCTTCTACAACCAGGCTCTGGCCATCTTGAGAAGCTGACACGGTGCATTTCGGGCCTAGAGTCTTTTCGTCAAAGAGCTGTCAGACGACTGTCTCTTAGCTTTGCGCTCTCACGTGGCTGTTTCTCACACAGACTTCATGCATTGTCAGAACTTTAACCCTTCCTTCTGTGCTAGGCGCAAATGTCTCGCCGCGGCTTGCCGCAGGCTGCTTGGACTTGGCAGAAGTGTTCGCTATAGGAAGCAGGAATGAAGCAGAAGCTTGGTGGTCACTGACGCGCAAAGCAGCTGCAGTTTAATCCGAGCTCCTGTTTAATTGGTGGGGGGGCCCCCCCCCCCCTCCCCCGCCCCCACAACAAGGAAAGCAGGGTTCCGCAATAGTTGGACCATGGCCCCGTATGGTTTCTCTATTAAAAAACAATAAGAACGTAGGGCGAGAGGTGCAGCCTTAGCAGAAGAAAAAAGCTTTCCGAAAGGCAGAGTTTCAAAATTTGACAACCCCCCCAAAAAATTTCTTTAAATGTGGAGGGTTTGGCCCATGCGAAATCCATCGTAATGGAAAGTAGTCTTCCGGCGGGAATCCGGGCAAAAAAAATTTCTTTAAATATGGGGGGTTAAATTAGACAGGAGCTCGGATTAATAAGGAGTGCGATCATGCAGAATCATGCAGAGAAGATGGGGCAATTAGGTGTGCCTTTTCGCAAGAGCAAGCATGATACAAACCATGGCTCCGCCCAGATCTCGGCTGTCCTGGGCTCGTGCACCGCGGGTGGTGCCTATGTGCCGGTGCCTGGGATGCCAAGTACTGTAAAAAACGGGAAGAAGCTTCTTCTGTTCGAGGCTTAGAACGCGCGCACTTGCCTAGCACTCACCTTCCTGGTTGATCTTGAAGCAAACTCAGATGTCTTCAATTATCAGACCGCAGTGTGGGATCCTGACTGGGACCGCTGTACCAGATGTGTCGCCTCCAGCGTCCACAAGTTCCCACAAGCTTCTGCTGCTTTTGAGGCAATGTCAGATGAGAACATCATTGTCAAGGGCAGCTTGGCAGTAGACTATATACTTTCTGAGTTGACCAATTTTATCGGAGACATCTCCAGGCACTCGAAGCCAAAACCTTCAGCCAAGGCTTGCAGCAACACAACAGTTTGATTTCTGCTTGTCATTACTGGTTTTGGTATCGTTTTCGTATCCAAAAAATCACGAATACCAAGCGCGTACTGTAGGGATTCAAGCCGTGAGGTCAGAATGATGCGGAGACTTTTGAACAGCATGCGCAAGATGGCAAACACACCGCATGACACAACCGCAGGGGGCTGCGTGCCCTGCGTAGAAGTGCACGAAGCCGTCGCGGGGAAACATCAAAGCTTCAGGTTTACTGCTTGCAAGTATGATCCTATTCGGCAAGCGCAGGCTTTCATCGAGGCTTCAGTGTGCTCATGCTGTTCTGCTGTTATTGGCTAACCGTCGGCCCTTCTGATCCTTTGGTGTGTTCGTGGCGCTGTGCGTCGCGTCTCAGCTTCATGGCGGAATCATCGGATTCCCGAATCGCTGAACCTCTAGCCAGCCACGATGCAGAACCCAAATGAAGACCGTCCTCTCCGGCCCAAAATGCCCCCTGGTCCTGACGCTTCGCCTACTTCGGCAAGGGGGGGTTCGCAGTCTGTCAAAAAGCTCGCCGGGGTTGACCTTGACAGAAAATTCCCTAGACTAGGATGTAGACGCCTCAGGCGCCGATGATTCCAATCTCACTAAGCCGCAGGCAATGGCACCATCTTCTTGGGTGGGCCACCCCTGGTAAAGGCCTCCACTGGCGAAGTGGTTTCCGCCGAGGCTCCCGAGCCCTTGCTTTTGGTGGTTGCTCCTTCGGAATGGCGAAGTGCCAACATCCCATGCTCTGGTAGTTTCGACCAGCTACCTTACAGCAAGCCCATCCTTATAGCCCCTTATAGCCCCTTTTGGCCCCCTTTTGGGGCCCCTTTTGGGCCCCCTTTTGGGCCCCGTTTTGGGCCCCCTTTGGGATCTTTCAGAGGAGCTCGGGGGTGCCGATGTGCACACCTCCAAGTCTGGAGTCGCAGACCACTACGCGGAGAACGAGCCGCAGGCAGCATCCCATGACAGGTTTAGGGTTTGGGGTTTAGGGTTTGGGGTTTAGGATTTAGGGTTTAGGGTTTGGGGTAGGGTTTAGGGTTTGGGAGCTGCGTCCTGAGTAGAAGGCCTGGCGCATGACCGGCGCATGACTGCAGCTTGCCATGCTTTTGCAGATGAGCCAGGGGCTCTTTGCGCTTGGCTCAGGCCTTGGCGATCTGCCGTGAGGTGCGACGTGCGCGGACAGTCCAAAGTCTGCCGTATCAGGGTGACACCCAGAACTGCTTAGTGGGTCGCGTGGTTCTCAATTCAATCAGCCTAAACTATCTAGAAGGAATAGGCTCGCCCTCCGGTAGCGTAGATCTAGAAACCTTTGATCTGGAGCGGTTCGGCTTCCGAATACGTGGTGCCAATGACTGCCGTAACATCGTGTGCCGTACTCGCTCCTGGCCCTCAGGTGCTGGCGCATGTTGGTGAACCGACGCATCCGAAGCACCCAGAGGCGTCGAAAAAGTTCAGTAGCAAGCGTTTGGATGCCCAAGGGCTCGCAAGTTCTTTGTCGTTGCCACCCTAAGAATCCTAAGCCCTCGAAATGATGCCAGGTCAAGTTTTGACACCGCTCTTTAAAGCGCGGGAGAGCTCCTAAGCACCGGCGATGATCACCGGGAGGTGGAGCCGGAGTCCCCACTTTTCGACCCCAACGACCTGCTGGGAATTGTCCCTGAAGACAACTCCAAGGCTGGCAGGGCTCGGACAGGATTCGAATGCAGGATGCATCCATCCATGATGCAACTCGTGCATGGTGCACTCAGGGCTCGTGTAGTGAGTTAGTAGCACCCATGGAACAGCTTACCTTGCTTGAATGAGTACTTCTTGCCTGCTGTCAAGCAATCATCAGCAGCTCATTGGCCCACATTCGCAAGAAGCGACAGAAGTCATCTGCTCCACAGCGCAGCCAGAAACACATCATTCTGTCAAGAACTCGCACTACGCACCTGTGCTGAGGGTTTGATGTTTGGCGCTAGGCGTTCGGTCGCATATTTGCTTTCCTCGGCCTTCTCATGTGTGAGATCTTGATGTAAGCTTTGTTGCGCTGTACCTTTTCGCTCTGACGGATTCTGATCCTTGGCGTTTGTCAGATTGGCATACCGGCCTGAAGCTACCAGGAATCGGGCTTTGGAGTTGCGCTGGTGTGCCTTTGAATGAAACTTGTGCTGGTCAAGATCGTGCTGTAATCTGCAGTAGTGACTTTCGTGCTTGTATTTCTCGTCATGATAATTTGGCACACTGCATTTTTCGAGAAGGTTTTTGCCGTTGAGGGTCGGGAAGCCTGCAGCAGCTTGAGTCCCAGACCATTGGAGCCGTGAAGCTGGCACAGCCGCTGACAACCTTGCCATCTGCTGTTGCATCTGTTGCAATCCCTTTCCGCGCACATGTTTAGTAAATGTAGATGTAAATGTAGTACTGGATATATTTTCCATCATCTTGTTGAACTCCGTGTGCACCTGCGTTTGCAATTTCTCCCAGCAACTCCCTAAGCCTGCCCCGAGCTGGCAGGCTTTAGAAGTGAGGGAGGCCCGTTACTGCAGGGTTTTGGCCCGGGTTTGCTGGTCCACTGCCGCTACATGGCGCTACGTATTCTTAGTTTCTGTTCTTCAGGTTTACGAAGCCGGGGCCATTGTTGAGCGGTTGTTTTGCAGTGTGTTGAGCCATTCAGGTAAATCTTTGGTTCGGACAGAGTTCGTGCTTTGTGGACTTGCGAATTGCAGACCTCTTCCAGCAACTCAGATTGAGTATGACATCCCCTTCAATCTCTAGTCTGATTTCTTTTCTTCACGAGGCTCTTCCATCGTCTTACATGCCATGCACGTTCGACTTTTGAGATTCCGGAAATGCATGTGCTGAATTCGAAACTTCTGTATGTAAACGCTGCCATGCCAGGGAAGTCAAGCCTACGTCACAGCCGCAAATTGCTGAAGACCTTGCCAGATCATTGCTCGAATCGTGGACGGATCGCGGTTCCATGAGTTCAAGCACAGGCAGAAGAGTTGCCGATGTGCCACGACATCCATCTGGGGCATTGCAGTAGGTTCCATGTTGTCAACCACGCAGACTGGTTGAGTTGACTTCTATCAGCTTCGAGGGAATGAAGTAGGAACCTGGCTGTGCTGTGCTCGCTTGATGGCCTGACAGGTGTAGCTGAAGAGCTGCGTAAGAAAAAACCTTAGCAATGTTGGTTCAAGAAGGTTTTGGTGCCTCTCTGCATGGGAGTCTGGAGGTTTGGCACCACTTTGGTGTGCGGCTTCGCACACATCCATGGCTACCCCATTGGCCCCCTGGCAGCGATTTTATGTTGGGGATCGGAGCAGGGATTGAAGGCAAGGATTGGAGTTCATGGATTTCGGGTGCCCCGTAAAGACACCCAAACGTGATAAAGCCACCAACTGCACCACCCAGCCACCGGATTAGCCCCCGAGGATCCCCTCAAAACCCCTTATGCAAGCTGTCGTGAGGAAGCAAGAGTTAAGAAGTCTCAAAATCGGGAGAGGATTGCCTGTCAGGGGCGGGGTCCGAACTCCCCCCCCACCGACAGGAAACGAATTAAGTCCAGAGCTAGGTCTTGTAGGGTGTGTGATGGAGATGCTTTGGCTTTCAGGGGCAAGTAAATCTAAGTTTTGTATGCCTCGGGTCTTCACAAGCAATAAGGAGCAACTTTGAGTCGAAAAAGAGGCTCGCTATCGGTATTTTGTCTCGGTTCCCTCGGTTTCAAATCTCGAGTCTCCAAATACAACTAACGCCAGATGTGCTTGTTTGGGTCCTGGCTCTGGGGAAGCCGTCCCTGTGTTTGCATCGGGTCTTCTTTGGGGAGGCAGCTTACAAAAGATTTTTCATTCCAAAGGCACCACGACATCAAGAACTCCCAACCGCTAAAACCCTGCCATCTTCGATGGCACCCAAGGCATTGTGGCCAACAATGGGATCCTGTTTGGTGAGTCGGCGATGAGCTCAGGATTGCTGTGTTTTGGTTTTCCTGAAGGGAGCTACCCTAAACCCTAAACCCTAAACCCTAAACCCTGAACCCTAACCCTAAACCCTAAACCCTAAACCCTAAACCTAAACCCTGCTGAACGAAACCTCCTGGTTTCCTCAGGCCCAGAAGGGAGCCCACTTCGTGCAGCTTTGCGGCCAGCGGCGCATTCCACTTTTGTTCTTGGCCACGATTTAGCTTTGCTACCAGTTCAGTAGCTTGGTAATTGCTGAAGAAGGGCACAAAAGTAGAGAGCAGGGTTTAAAAGGTTGATTGGCAAGGCTTGAGCTTGACAAGTCCAGCATGTTAGGATGCGATAAAAACAGAACCCAAGACTTAGGATGTAGTAATTAGGTCTTGGATCTTAGGAACGTCGGAACTTCATGAGCTTGAGCACGCCAAATTGCCAAAGCCTGTCATCAACAGCGCCAACATGAAATCTGCTGTAGCTCTCTTCAGCACGGTCCGCTCTCTCGGCATGCCCCCCCCCCCCCCCCCCCCCCCAAATGGTGACGTAGAATTCGGACCCCGAAGCAAATGGATGGCAAAATATTGGAGACTCAAAAGTCTAAAGGACTATCGAGAGAATCCCTTCAAACGATGTGCCGTGACAATTCTCCGGGGAACCATTGCCCACGAGGTTCCTGCAGAACATCACCGGCTTCATGGTGGGGAAGGCGCCTTTGCGTTCCATTCACGGGAAAGCTTCTGAAGCCAGCAAAGCCAGCAAAGCCAGCGTCAACAATGCCCGGTCCTTAAGCTCAAGATCCAGTGAGCCTTCTGAGTGTACTCAACTTAATGTCGTGTCCCACATGTGGTAGCAACTAAGTGGAAACGAACGCGTGCCAGCGCGCGTTCTGGATGGAGCTCGCCATCCTGGAAGCAACAAAATTAGGGTTTAGGGTTTAGGGTTTAGGAGTTTCAATAGATCAGATGCGGGCATGCGCAGGCCTATGAGAATGGCGGCATCGCTCGCGACGGGGCCAAGATGGTGAACGCCGTGGCCTGCGTGGACGTGCCAAAGACGCCAGGCAAAAACTCCAGTTGTAGAAAGTACTTTCAGGGTCCAAACCCTAAACCCCAAATGCTAAACCCTAAACCCTAAACCCTAAACCCTAACTGCAAGCATGCCCTAAGCGCGAGGCTCCAGCGTTCGAAAGGCCGGCTGTTCTCTGCCTGCGCATTCAGGATCACGGTGATCGTGGCTGGCAGCCATGGTGCTGGGAACTATGGCATGTGCCTTCGGCATGCTTAGGGTTTAGGGGGTTTAGGGTTTAGGGTTTAGGGTTTTTTTGGTTTAGGGTTTAGGGTTTAGGGTCTAGGGTTTAGGGGCGTTGTCATTTTTTCATAAGGCAGTTTTATAGTATTCAGGGGTCACTGAATAGGATGGCCGAGGTGGAGGACTTTCGCATGTCTTTGGCCCTGATGTATGCTCGGGAAATCACACTTGTGTCAGGAGGCATCAGTTTTGTCTTGGCAAGGGTTCCTGGCCACAATCCCCAGCCTACCCCATCAGATTGTTGTGCTGATAACTGTGTTCATGGAATGTGTGTTCTTGCTTCAGGCATGAGACCTGCTTTTGCTTTCCATACATGCACCATGTGTTTCAACGTGATGACACTGCTTGGCGCAGGCTCGCTCAGAGTGTGTCGTGCAAAATTATGTTGTTGCCATTTGCGGTTTGCCTGCCTTGGTCACCAGATGATTTGAACTCACGCTTGGGGTATAGCATTGAAGCTTTGTGCAGTTGTCATTCGTAGCCTTGGCCTGGCTAGGGCAGCAGCCTGTGAATCAAGCTGCCAGGCTTTCAGCGACCCGCGTGAATTACAAATACACATGAGAAGCACCAGTTCTCGAAGTGGGACGAACGCTCTAGAGACATCCAAAACCTGCAAACCCAACCAGGCTAGTCCTTTGCCCCTTTGCAGGTGCGGCCGTGCTTTTGATCCTCGCTTCCTGTTCATGTGGCCCAATGCCCGCGCCGCCGGCGAAAGCTTGTAGACGGAGTGATCTCTCAGGGTTCTGCAGTGGGAACGGGCCTCCTCTTGAAACTCTTTTTTTGTTTTGTTCGTGTAGGGTGGGATAGGGCTGGAACAGGCTTCGAGGTTGGAAAGACAGTGAAGTGATCACGAGCGATAGTGGGAGCAAATGCAGATCTGAAATGTCGCCACAGTGGTTTAGATGTCAGTCTCGATAGCAAGGACACTCCGGAGATTTCCGAGTTAGTTGGTTCGAAACGACGAGCTGTTCAGGGTGTCCCGTCTCGGTGGCTGCAGCCCAACAATGCTTTGTGCCGTTCGTTAGCAAACACATTTGTGTGTGTGTGCAGGGTATCCACGCTGGTTACGTCTATTGGCAGAAGCGACAGGCAGCGGAGTGGCCACAGCCCATGCTTGCCATGCAGCCAGGAATCGGCGTGATGGGTGGTTCGCAGGCGGCGGAGGTTCTCGCAACCGTGAAGCAGGCGGGTCACCGCTGGCTTAGTTCCGTTCCGAAGCTTGGGTGGAAGTACGATTCCCGAGCCAGTCACCTAAAAGGCCACCACATCCTACCCCAGTCACAAGTGGCTTAGGGCAGCTATGGAGCACTGTGGCGCGAGTCCCAGAGGCGCAGCTGAAGCGACAGGACAAGCCTGAGATGACCGATCAGCAGTTCCTGGACTGGGCTTAGAGGGTTTATATGCTACTAGCTGATACTTGCAGTGTGGCTTGCAGAACTCACTCGTGACCATTCTCCGCGTACTAGTACACATTTTGTTTTTACAGCAGGTCACTTGCCAGCCACACGAGCCTCGAAGCAATGTCCACCGCGATCTGAAAGCTGAGCTTTGCGCGAAGACGAAATTATGCGAATTCAGGCCATGAGAAAGATAGGAGAAGAAGAGAAGAAAGATGGGAGGAGACAAACTACACTATTTGGGGAGAAATTCCCAGGATGGCGTAAAGTGAGCATTGGGGCGGCTCCGCGCTAATGCATTGCGACTAGCATGACTGGAACAACGGCTGAGAAGAAAACCCCATACGATGTGAGGACAGCTAAAGTTCCTACGCGCGCAAATGCCAGCAGCCGAACCGCCTGTAAAGCACTTGAGGTGTGAAATATTTGTAAACCCCTTTGCAGGTGCGCCAGCTGCTGCGAGCAGCTTTACAGAATGATCTCGAAAACGTCGGGTAAGAAGGCTTAAGCGGGTATGGGGTTCGAGCAAACCCTTTACAACCCCAAACTCACCTATGAAATCGAAAACCAACTCCTGCCATGTGATTCTAGCATCTGAAACACTAGCGTCGTTAGGGTAGTGCCACCGGTCTTGAGACCAGAACTCCAGCAAGTTTTGCGTACACATTTTGGGTACGACCGCGGAAAGGGATTCCCCGCTGGGACCGGAAACGGCTTTTACGGTGCAAACGCAGTACGTGGAAGGGGATTCCCGGCCCGGGGGCCATGGGTACCAGCGCCGTATGGATTTCCGTCGAAACCTTGGACCATCTTGGTCCAAGCAGCTTTTTTTCAGAACAGATGCAGTATCGCGGAAAAGATTTCCGGCAGTGGGGCCCGGAAGTAGTCTGTTTCCAATACAAAGGAACTACGCAGAAGGGGAGTTCCCGATCCGGGGGCACGGAAACGGCTCGTGTTAAAGTAGAAGCCGCAGTACGCCGAAAGTTTGGGCTCGATGTTCGCGGAGGCTGGATGGCGTCGACGTATATGCTTGGTTGGGAAACCCTTTAACGGTTTACGAAAATAGGGGACCCCCAAAACAGACCGCGAAATAGTAGGATTCCCTGATCAGGACCCAATCCAGGTAATTACCCCTAATTTCGGACAACCCCATTCTGGGCTTTGAAAGACTCTGGGACTGGGATGCTCGCGATGTGACCAGGCCAGGTGAGTGGTGATGAGGCAGCCATCACAACCATAATGCAAAAGGATAGGGCTGCAAGTTGTATTGGCGGGTGGCCACACGCCCTGGCTTGAGAGTAGTGGTGGCCGTTTCCGTGGTTTATTTGACATAAGAACTTCATGATTGTTTCTCTGTAACTCACCGTTGCGTCCCTGCCAACATCAGGTTGCAGGAGTTCAAGCGGCCAATTCTCGAGAAGTATGAGGCGGAAGGCAGGCTCTGACTACAATTGCATCCGATGTGCCCCAGGAGGCAGTGAATTCCACTTTGGTGTGCGGACTTTCAGAGGACACGTTGTTGTTTCTTCCACTTTCTGTGCTTCCATCGGATGGCCTCAGGGAACCCCTACCACTCTACATCTCGTCTGTGGGATGATGGAATCATTGTCTGGGCCTTATTTGGACCCGGGAGCCTGGAATCTGAGTCTGAGCTGTGACACGTCGACATCACACGACGTCCCTGCTGCTTCTCCTGTCGACATAAAGAGGCTGCATTGAAGACCACTAGCGATCAACCGGACTGACTGTCCTGATAGGAAGTTTCCAGTGCTGTTTGCTACAAACTTGTGCTGTTGGCATGCCGACATGTACAGGGCCTTGCTGTATCGCCCCCTGCCTGCACTGAGGACCCCCGCGACACAAGGCAAGTGCTGGGTAGATGCCTGTGCCTGGGCTAAGGCAACTGGTTGGAAATCAACTTGAGTGCTTCGTTTGCCTCCACATTGGCCAGGCCACACCTTGTACGAAGCAAAGCTTCCAAAGTTTCTCCAGAGTTGACGACATGAAAGCCTGAAAAAGGGCCTCTGAAGCACTTAAGAGCTTCACAACTCCGAGGCGCATCTGCAGCCGGGCACCTGGTGGAGACTCCTCGGCCGGCTTCGGGGTGTTCCGAATGTGAGGCCGTGAGCTTAATTTCCTGCATTTCCGGCTCCACATCCGCCATGCCCTCCTGCACTTGCCTATCTCGGAAAGAGGGACTGTAGAGCGAAACGCACAGTACAGGCTGTTGCATCCTTAATGTCTGTGAGTTCGTGTGGCACCAACGCCAACAAATGCACCCCTGCCCCCTCCGTGTCTTTGAACCATGTTTGCAACGGACTGCTTGTTAAGAAGCATCACTTAGTGAGGGCTACCCGTACGCCTGCCTACGGCTTTTGGCAAGCTTGGACCATGCAAAAGGGCTGCCAGGAAGCAACCAGACTAGTGCCCATGCGAACATGAAGAAGTCTGCAGATGCCTGCAGTTCTTAGAAGCAAGCTCTCCATTCCCTCGCCCAACTTTCCCTGGTACATCGCGTCAGGCTTGACACGGCTCGAACCCCCTGCGAGCTGTTTGTGACCGCGGGGGCTTGCAGCCCGTGCCTCTGGAGAATTCGGCAACCAAACGGCATCCGGCATCGAAGCAGCATACTGTAGCTCGTTGAAACCATAGAGGCAGGATATAGGCAGCATAAGCTTCGGGTCGCGCATCCTTAGTGGGGTTGAGTTTTGAGGGTTGGAACAGGGAAGCCCGAAGACATCAAGCATGGGGTGTGCCTTGCTTTTCGATGCCTGATGCCGTGGCCGCGTTGCATCTCGCTAGCGTTGCGTTTGGCAACCGGGCTCTCCTCTGATCCCTTTGGTTTCAATGCAGCAAGTCCACGGGCTTGAGGCCCGACAGCCCCTTGAGCCCCAAAATGTAAACGTGCTGTCTAATTTTCCTTGTCTCTGAACGCTCTTGGAAGCCCTACGTCGGTATGTCTCGGTCGGGGGACTGCTTGCAACACAAGGGCCATAAAGCATCACCTCCTTGTATATGTTTTGCTACATCTCGGCGGCCGTTCGCCAGAGGCTCTGCCACGTATTGCCACAGCATGACAAAACCATAGAGAACATGTCGGCATAGCTTCGAACCACAGTCACGGCGTTGCTCTCCAGGGCCCTGGCAATTTTAACATGCTCAGCACCCCTTGTCGAGCCGCATTTGTGCAGACTGGGCGTGAGAGCAGCAGAGGCCCTGGAGCTAGACAAGTTGCGACGAAAAAGGTGTTTGGTCAGTTTGGTGTACTCCAATCGGCGTCCTTGAAGCAACCTGTTCCAGGTCTGATCCTGTGGTGGCCTCTGATGTTGTCAGACGTTGTTATCAACAAGACGGCACTGCTCCCGCTGCACCCCTGCAGTTCCTAAAGTATACTCATGACCGAGAGCGGTGACATGGTGCATCATGGTGCGCGGTATGGTCATGTTTCATTGCTCAATTGCTTCCCTTCCGGCTCGAACGGTTCGATGGTTGAGCTCTCCGCACGCCGTCGTTAACGCATGCCTACACTGCCTAAAGCCTGCATGGGTCATGCTGTGCGGGACTGGGAAGTATGGGCAATTAGGATAGGCCCAGTGGCGTACTGCATTATGCACAACAGATGATACATTGAACCGATCAAGAGAGGACGTGTAGTCACCTTGGCGATCCTTGGCAAGCCTCCTGCACCATCGACGTTCACACTTGCTGCAAGGCTGGATGAGGGCTCAGCAAAGTTCGGTGCGGTGTTTGCGAGTTCTGCCATACCTTGCTTGCCTTGCGGCCTGTGTAGCGGTAGGGCGAACCTCACCATCGCTTCACGTTGGCGTTCCCTTGAGGTGCATAGGCTCGCATTATCATCGGCACGCACCAGCACCGCGTAGGTCAACGGGAAACTACTGTTATGATACTGCTGAAGCCGCTTTCTGAGTCAGTCGGCGGGAAACTGATGCGACATCCGTGATATCCGTGTAGGCTGCGTGCATGCCCTGCGCAGGACGCGAGTGGCTTCAGCATTTCGTTTTGGCTTCAGTAGCATTACCATCAGCTGGGCCGTGTGAATCGATGATCAGGGTGATTGCTTATCATCTTGCCGGGTTTTACACCAACCAAATTTGGCTTGGGGCTTGGGTCTGTGTAGGATGGCGAACTTTGTTCCGGCGGGCTGGATTTCGCGTAGGTTCGCGTAGGTTCGCGTGGGTTCCGGCCATGCTACAAATTGACACCTCCACGCAGGCTGCAGCTCTTCTGCGGGGCAAGCAGGCGAGGGCATTCAAAGCATGGATATTTAAATCCCCTCCCTCTAAGATACAGTTCCCCATCTAATTACCCCCATTGCGGATTCCAGAGAACCCCGCAGACCGCAAGGCTCCCAAGGAGAATGTGCCTAGAAGTGTATAATAGCGGTTCGCAACACGGTCCACAAGGGGTCCCAGGGGCAGTCTCCTTCAATTTGATGCGGGGTCTTTAGGGGATCGCCAGATGCCAGGATCCACGAAAGGTTGGGCATGCCAATAAGGGGTTGTTGGACCGAGTGCACTAGGCTCACAGACAGGATTTCTCTTATTTGAGGTCGAAACTGAACGAGCTTCGCTAGCTCTTCACCAGAATCAGGAGACTTGCTGACTTGCTGCTGTGTTTTTCATCTCCGAAAGTCGTACAGCTTTTCTTTTTCGAACGCTAGGAGACCAAGAAGGCAAGCAGGCATTCTGTATCCTATATGACAGCTTGGGTTCACCTGTTCGTGGTGACAAGGAAGATGCCGACAATGAACGCCCTTTTTCTACCTTAGACCCATGTTTCGGGGAGAAGCCTCTAAGGTTAGAGTTTGGAAGGGGAGGGGCGGAGAAGGAGGGCGGCGACCACGAACGAGAACACAACAAAGTTCTTATCATTCGGCGTCTGCCCATGCACAGACTAAGCCAAGCTGCCCTAAACCCTAAACCCTAAACCCGAAACCCGAAACCCTAAACCCTAAACCCTAAACCCTAAACTCCAAACTCCAAAACCCCAAACCCGAAACCCTAAAACCCTAAACCCTGAAGCTGCCGCAGCTGCCTTAGAGCTTGCAGGCTCGGCCGGCTCCCAGTGGTACGAGGGCGGTCGGAACCTCAGCAGTGCAGCAGGGTTTGTCTGAGAGAGTCCTCAACGTCAACTTAAAAACTTCCCCCTCAAAGTGTTTTGTGTGCCGAAGCTGGAGTTCGTGCTTGGGGCTGAGCTTCTAGACTCTTGCATTCCTGCAGCTTCTCGCATCTTGGAAGCCTGGTCCCAAATATAAGCACTCCTTCTACTCCCCCCCCTCTTCCACCGCGAAGTCTGTCGAGGTGCTTCTGTTTCCCCCCACATCTTCCCTCTGAGCACACCATGGAGACGGCTGAGGCATTATTGCATAGCCTGCGCTGGGGTGTCAATGGGCCGGGGTCCCAGGATGGCTGCAGCTTTTGGTTGCAGCCATATTTGCAGGGCATTTTACTAGGAGCCAGGAAAGCACACGGGTTGTTCTTTTACGGGGCTCCATGGCTCTTGACAATCTGGGGGTTTCCTAAGCTAGGGGTACCTTATTGGGGCCCTTTTTTAAAAGGGAATCCTACTATATGGGGGTCTACATTAAGGGCCCCCTATGGTTCTGAAACGCTGCGGACCTTGTAGGCGCCATGGCATCAGCCTTAAGTGGCTCAGAAACCCTAAACCCTAAACCCTGAACCCTAAACCCTAAACCCTAAACCCCAAACCCCAAAACCCTAAAACCTAAACCCTAAACCCTAAACCCTAAACCCTAAACCCTAAACCTAAAACCTAAAACCTAAAACCTAAAACCTAAAACCCGAGCCCTAAAACCGACTGGCGGGGCAGCTCATGGGGGGCCCAGGCCTTGCTGGACAAGTCCGAACCCATCTAAGGGGTTTCCGAAAGTAGGGTTAGGGTTTAGGGTTTAGGGTTTAGGGTTTAGGGTTTAGGGTTTAGGGTTTAGGGTTTAGGGTTTAGGGTTTAGGGTTTAGGGTTTAGGGTTTAGGGTTTAGGGTTTAGGGTTTAGGGTTTAGGGCCCCCTTTATTTCCCTAACTAGAAATAAGAACCCCCAGGAAACCACATACGGGGGTTTCCGACAATAGGGGTGCCCTTTTTGGGGGTCCCTCTAGGGGGAGCCTCTTCTATTTGGGGGTAAAAAAGCCTTCATGGATGCTGTGGCGATCGCGCATGTCTTTTTGTTTGTCTTCCGGCCTGAGCATGTGTGCTATGGGTGTGTGCTTCCCAAGTTCCTACATGGGTTCGCTCCCAGAATCTAAGCTCCCACAAGCCTTTTGCGAATGTTCAGGGTTTATGCCATTCATAAACCGTATTGCAGACGAATGTTCGATGATTCGACGCGCTGTCACAACTGTTCATGCTATTTGCAGCGTTCTTGCCGCTTCCGACAATAATTACACAATGCCGCTGCATATACATACGTACTACACATAAACACACTGTCGGGCTGGCTGTGCTGTTGTTCTTGAGCCCCTTTGTATGTTTCCCACTCTGGGTGTGGAGTTGTTGGACCAAACCCGAAACCCCAGGAAAGGATACGCGGCGGGGCTCTCTTGTCTCCGGACCGTAGGGGCTTGAGGGTTTTATGGGCTTAGGGTTTAGCATTGGAGTCTACTTTTGGGGGCTTTGTGAGTTTTGGGGTTTGGGGCGTTTCATTCCCAATCTGAGGGTGGTGTTTGATTTAAGTCAGTCCTGCTCCTCCTGCTCATCCTCCTCCTCCTCCTCGCCTCCTCGCCCAATGGCCCAAGCCCTGTGGACCAGATCACGAGCCATGAGACGAAGACATGGAAAAGGGGTCTTGCAGAAGAGAATGGCCCAAGCCGAAGCCGAGGGCAAGCTTAGGAAAGTCAACTGCTGGCTCGCTATAGGCTTGGAAGCTCACATACTTCCATGTTCTTTGAGCTCACTCGGTGCCGACTCCCCATGCCCCATGAAAACAGGGCACCCCTATCCCTCTCCAAGTTCCTACGTTTTGGGGTAAGGAGGTTTGGGCCTCCCAAACCCATCCAAGACGCTCCCAAGGTGGGTGGACCCTGAGAGCACAAAACAGGATTCATTCACGAGCGGCTCAGAAAATAAGCGCCACGCACAAACAACACGGGCGGGAGGGTACTTCAATTAGTGATGGCTTTTCATTGCATGCGCCGAGAGCACCAGAGCACCAACAAGTAGCAAACCGTCCAGCATTGCTTCCGCGCTTCAAAGGCCACGATGGTGGTGGTGGCAGGGGAGATCCGGACGCGCCTGGTTGAGTATGGCAGGGGCCTCACTGTTCTTTGAAGTTGCTGGGGCTGGTGTTCGGGATGTCGCTTTCTTTGTGAAGGGGACTGGGGTCCAGTCGGCTTTCGATCGTCCGTGCAACTCTGGATGTCCATCGCTTAGCTTGAAAAACTCGGTAACATACACCTCTACCAGTTTGAGAAGTCGCCATGTATGTCAGATTCGAGGCTCAGCCTTACTACGTCATCCTTGTCAAGCATCGTGCGTTTTGCCTGTCTTTTGCATGGTATCGTTGCTCGTGCACTCGAGGACTCGAGGAGCTCTGTGAGATTCGCTGAGCTCAGAAGTAGAACGCTTGCAGCCGGCGCTTTCCAGGCAAGTTCAAGATTGTCATCATGGACGCCCCATGCGATGAGAACTCACACATGCCCAGAGCTTGGCTTCTTATTGGGCAGGAGGCCAAGAAACTTCTCTTCTTCAGACTACAAGCTTCGCACATCTTCGAAGGTGCTATTCTCCCAGGCTACTTCTGTTTCGGGCTGAAGCCCCACTGCTTCTGAACTGAGGTATGTGCGCGAGCTCAAGCAGCTGGGGGTCACTGATGTTGTGCCCAAAACCCGAGTTAAAGGTTTAGGGTTTAGGGCTTAGGGTTCTTTAAGCGCTGAGGCCACTTCGGCCAGGTCAGTGCTTGATTCTCGTGATGTACCCAGTGCCAGTTTCTAAGAGGGTGGTCGTCGGGGGGTGCAGTGAGACACCCGAGAAGTTGACCCTGTTCTCACCACGTTAGGGAGGTCCCAAAGTCCGGATTAGTCGCTGTAATCTTTGCGCAGGTACGAACTTGCGAGCCCACGTACTCACCAGAGCTTTTTGAAAGAGAAGGTATTGAGGCCCGCCTGCTGTAGGCATGTTCTAGGGAGCTGAAGAGTTGAAAGGCTTCAAAAGGCTTCAGCACGCCGGGGTCTTGAGCTGCAATGTTCGGAGTCGATCTTCAAGGCACTCACCGCGGCCAGGTCCATGAAATGACTTTTCCCGATGGCGCAGCGCCACCAGAGGACTCCAAGAGGGGACTCCAACGGGGCGATGTGCCGTTGCTGTAGTGCAGGATTCCCCGATTGATTGTGTTTTGGTTGTTTTGGTTACGGCGTTTGGCCGGGCTGTGAGCGAAAACGCTGTTTATGTCTCCCAAACTGGCTGTTTACCTCTCCCAAGAATTGTCTACCTCTTCCAAAATCACTGTGTATAATCGTTTAATTATACCAGTAGTTCCACAAAATATCTATACCTTCCCATAAAGAGCTACTGTTACAGGAAGCCCGTAAGAAATTATCCTTCCATTACGGGTGGGAGTTAATCATCCTATGAAGCCTGAGATGACAACCTCCCGGCCCCCGCAACCACCCCTTGCCTAGCGGCGTGGTCTCCAAGTCATGATTTTTGATGCCTTTCGCCAGTTCGCCTCTTTTACAAGCAGCAGGAATGCGCTGTGACAGTTCTGCGGCTAGGGTCTTGCTGTGTGAACTGGAGCCGGGAGAAAATCTGCTTCGGAATGCGCCGCGCGCCGAAACTCTTCTGTCTGTCCCCTTGTGAAAGTTTGGGGGTGTACGATATTCGGGGTACCTTCTTGGGGTCCATGTATATATCTACATATATATGTATATATCTACATATATATATATGTATATATATATATATATATATTATAATATGGATCCAATTACTTGGGGATCTATACTGGGGGTCCCCTATTCTGAGGAGCTAATTCAGAAATGGAACGGCACCTCGGCGCGGTTTAGGGCTTTGGGGCTTTGGGTTTATGCAAACAGTCACTCGGGCGGTCTCGGTTTTGGGTTTAGGGTTTGGGGTTTAGGGTTTAGGGTTTAGGGTTTAGGGTTTAGGGTTTAGGGTTTAGGGTTTAGGGTTATGGGGAGAACTGGGAGAACAGAGCCATCGCGGTTTAGGGTTTAGGGTTTAGGGTTTAGGGTTTAGGGTTTAGGGTTTAGGGTTTAGGGTTTAGGGTTTAGGGTTTTGGGAACTGCCCCAAGTCATTCTTGGGACAGCTGTGCTTCGAAAAAATCTTCAGCGAGTTCCGGTCTTCTGGGTCGAGACTTGAGGGAGAGCGCGTATCGCTGTGTGTTTTATGTAGATTCTGGGTCCCCGGATGGAGTTAATGTGGAGTTGTGATGTCATGATTCGGTAGATCGTGGTAAGCGCGTCGCTTCCTGGTAGGGCAGCTGCCGTCTGCATTGCATCATCACAGCAAGTGTACATTGCGCTTTAGTTTTTCTTCTACCCGGTGCGTGGTATTTCGACACAGGAGTCCCTTGGTCGAGTTTGATGGAACTTTTGAGGTGGTGGTGGTTTGGGGTCCTTTTTGGGGGTGAACATTGAGACTCAGACAGTTGGACCCGCTCCGCAGAGTCAGAAGCCCCAGTTTCCATCGAGAGTTGTCATGTGCTTCTTGACCCAGCTTGAGACCTTGGTGATTGAGGCCTGATTTGCCAAAGATACCGACCAAAGGACCCAGCACCTCGGCAACACAACCTGGAGTCCTGCTAGCACGCTGTGCTGAAGAGGGTGCGAAGAGGGGACTGCAGGATTCTCTTGGGAAACCTAGACAAACCTCAGGGAAGCTTAGGGAGCCTTAGGAAGTAGTGGGGAGACTTAGGGAACCTTGGGTCACATACCCTCTTGAACCCCGCCCCTTAAGAACCCTATGAATGAACACCAGCTCACAAGCTTGATGACCTTAAAGAATTCATATTAGGGTCCAAGTCGAGCAAACAAGGCTCAGGACCAGTAGAGGTGTCACAGGTTCAAAGTTATAGGGTTCAAAGGTCAGACAATTATGAGGATAGGGGGCTTAGAAAGTTGAAAGGTTATCTAGTTTAAAGCTAGAGGGCTTTAAGGCTATTGGGCTTGCTAGGGTCAAAAAGTTTTGGGGTCGGAGGGTCTTATAGGCATGAAAGGGTTCAGCGACATCGGAAGCCCCCAGGTGTAAACCCGGCACCATGCACCCTGCTCCGGAGATATACAGACGACGGATGCCTGAAAACTCGCGCTGCTCAAGCCTTACCGCACCACCCCAAGAGTACCCTGCCATACTTTCAAGCAAACACTGCGAGAGTGTGAAATCTTGCGTTGAACCCACTGGACGTCGAGCTTCTTCGTGCATCGTGCGTTGTCCGATCTCCACGTCGACAACACGACTTGCAAGTTTCTGACATTACACGGAACAAGGAGGGGATAGGCTTGGCCGGGGCATGGAGACCGAATGAAGGTTCTGCCCCCACACTCTTTTTACATCAGTCCTGATCACCAAGGCTGACACTGGCGTCGTGGCCGTTCACTGCGTCGCTGGGTTGGGCAGGGCCAGGCGCCCGGCGGCGAAATTTAAAGATGACCAGTTGTGGGCCGAATGCTAAAAAAACGGTGGCCAGCTGCTGTCTACGGTCCAGGTTGTTTTTCGACGACCCGAGTATCCAAGGCCCCTATCATGGCCGCAGTTGCTCTGATTGAGATGACGGCCATGGACCCAATGGATGCGGCCATGGTCTCAGTCAGATGAAGCTATCGCGCGGCCAGCAAGTAAGTGGCAAGCAGCAGAAGCCCATCTCTGAAGTCTTGAAACTTTACAGGCTTGCCATTTGACCTGCCGCTGCTACTTTTCAGAAGAAGCATCGACGTCAGCCCTCCATGCCACAGCTGCTCCACCGGAATAGAAAGCGCACACCCTGCAAAAGAGATTGCTACACACAGAGCATGCAACCAAGGAGCGCTTAACAGAGTCGGAGCCTGTAGCCGAGTAATCCCTCATAGACCCTCATCGAAGCCCAGCAACTCCCAGGTCGAAAAAATTCGTGAGAGGCAGAAAGGTGCCATCAATGCAAGGCAGCTGAAGTTCCTTCAGGCCCCGGGGGAGACGCTGCAAGTCAGTCAAGTTCGGCGGAGCTTTCGGTTTTTTTGGGGGGCTGTTGGGGGCAGCTTGGAGCCTTGGGCTTGGAGGTGCGCAGAAGGCGATGTCTGAGGGCAAGGCTCCCCAAAACTTTAGAATCCTCAGCCCGTCATCATCCGAAGACTCTTGCAGTGCCCTGGGCCACAAAAAAGAGATGCCCCTAAGGTGGAGACTTTCGTAATGCACTGTTCGCAAGGTGGGTTGTAAGGACGATGGCTTTAACCTGCCACTCGCTTGAGAGTGCGTTTTTGCGTCCAAAGGGGCTTCCAGAGGTTGTCTCGCATCAGGCGCGCCTTCCCAATACACCCCCTTTCGCTCTGCCCCAGTCCTACAAACCCATGACCAAGCCTGGTGCAATGGGTCCGGGATCCCAGTTCCGGCTGCGTTTGGCTGTGAGTGAGAACTCATCAGAGGATGGATGTGTTTCAGCGCAGCTTCTCAAGACAGAATCCTTCCAAAACCTCTTGCTATTGGAGACGCAGGCTAGAGCCCAACTGTCCTGCATGTTGAGGTCCCTGCAATTGCGCCGTGATGTGAACTGCGCAGAGTGCGTCGGCCAAACCTCACGAGTGCCCAGCGAGAGCCTGCTACATACCGAAATATCGAGGAATAAAACAAACCTCCGACTCATTCTTACAAGAGGACGGCGAGATAACAAGGAGAGTTGAACAGATATAAAGGTTGCCCATTGCATGACTCGGAGCGGCGGTGGTGCGAGATTTAGGGTTCATCAGAATCGGCAGCCAGGCATCACCCAGTGAGCATGGGCCTGGTTGTTGTTCCGACAGCTAGAGACCACGAAGCATGTTTGTTGCGTTGTGACCGACCACTCACCTAGTCTGGATTTGTGTCTACTGACTAAGCAGCCATGCCCACCAACAGCGACCCACATCTTCACAAATAGTCACGAATACTCACTTTTTGGTGCTCTCCATTTTCCGGTTTTTGCAGGTGCTGGGCCTCGAAGGCGCCTTTTTTCCATTGTGGGAGACAGCTGTAATATTTGTAGCCGCCACAAGATTTGACAACACAATCTCTCTTGCAGCGGACAGTGGTGTGACATGCGAAGACACGTAGGTGCCAGCACCAAACAACGGCAATGCTTGAGGGCTTTTGGTATCTGGAGTAAGCAAAGCCCATGGTGCTGTCTAACGCTGCATCCTAAACATCCTCTTCATGAAGCATCCAGAAACCGAAAGGTACACACTTTATGGAATGCAAGGTAGGCACACTGATCCCCTACTCCCAAAGAGCGTTCACAACTTGGCGAGTGGCGGATGTTTTCCACACTGAGTCCTGGTTCAGAGTCGCACCAAGCCGATGACGTTGCAATCCTCGACATCAAAAACGGATTTCAAGGGGTTCTTGCTCCCCGACACTCCTGGAGCAGAAAACACCTTAATTCGACAGACTCTGGAAGCTAACCCTTAAACCCCCTAAACCCCCTAAACCCCAAACCCGAAACCCCAAACCCTAAGCCCTAAAAACCTAAACCGCAGCTCTGCCCTGAACCATCCAAGCAACTCGGACGTCACAAAACCCAGGTAGACCATCAGGGAAACATAGGGAAACTGAAGTTGATCGACATTGGGAGCTGGGTCCAAGGTGTTATGCAGTGTGTACACAGAGTTGGAGATTGTTGTGGCATGTGTGAGGCAAGACCGCTCTACAAACTTCTTCGCTTATGACTTATGGTATCCTATAGGGGGGGGGGGGGTTGTGCTTTTGTTGCGGTGCAACTCGAGGCGCGTAGCAAGCAAGCTATAGCTGACGCAAACACTGCGTTGAACTGTGTCGCCTTTGGACAGGGTCCTTGCTCGCTCGCGTGGCCTTTGGTCAGAAAATGCGCTTGCACTGGTGTCAAAGGTCCACAGCGTGGGTACGCATAATGTGTAAGACATCCACTTCTTTGCGCGCTGTGTTGGGATTCTAGCACATCAGGGGTCTTGGTGTTCGCTTCGCGCATCTTCCCAAGGCTTTCATGAAACCGTATTGGGTCAGCACACGAATCTCATTGTGGAGGTCTTGGGGCTGGCGTGTAGCAAACTGTGCATGAGTCCTCTGGGCAAATGGCTTCAGGTTTGAGAACTCTTGCCCTGTCGTGCTAACTTGTGCCCCCAGAACCACTCGCCACTCTCTGGGCTCAAGGCAGCGCGGCCGGACTGCTGCACGCGAGAGCGTGCTCGCTAGTATCTTAGGGGTTTGGAAAACAGTTCCTCGTGCTTTTCGTAAGGTCATCGAGGCGAGGTTAACATAGCTGCAAGGCTTTACCCTGGTCCCGGAACGTCGCATTTGACATCTAGATGCAGTCTACCTTTAAGGGATATTTTTTGGAGATTTCAAGTGCTCGCTTGTAGGTGTTTATAAGGTTTGAAGACGGGAGCCGACGACTTTTTCAAGCCTGCAGCTGCCGTGACCAGCTTTGAGCCGCTCCTTTGGCGCCCTCGGCTCCACCTTAAGAAGGCTCCGCGGGCATAGGCGGTCGGCATGTGTTACGAAGCTGGGAAGAGGCTTTTCAGCAAATTGTATGACAGGTATCTATTCGGATTTTGCTGAGTGTGAGGGTGTGGGTGAGAGTGAGGGTGAGGGTGAGGGCGAGGGTGAGCGTGAGCGTGAGCGTGAGTGCGAGCGTGAGCTTGAGCGAGCAAGTGAGTGAGTGAAACGTTGCAGTGGCACGGGATTCCAAGCGCAACATGTCAGTTCGACAGCAGCACGAACCGCGCAAGCGGGTCAACACATTGCCAGGAAGTTGACCTAGAGACTCAGTGATAAGCAGCAGTGTGAGAATAGTGTGAGAAGTAGAGAACGGAACTCGCCAATCTACGCGCGTTTCACCCTGAACTTGTAGGACTCTGCAGACCCCACCAGGGACAATAGTGCAGCAAACAGCGCACCAAGTATGGGCTCGCGATAGTCTTTCTTGCAGCCTTGCACCCAAGTGCCCGAGCTTGCCCGACAATCTCGGCAGGGTCTGCACACAAACGTGAAAGCCCTAAACCCTAAACCCTAACCCCTAAACCCTAAACCCTAAACCCTGAACCCTGAACCCTGAACCCTGAACCCTGAACCCTGAACCCTGCAGCCCCAGCAAGCCACCCAAACAGTGCTGTGCGTCACCCGTTCAGGTGACATGCTCGCCATTGATTTGGTGGCCCTGTTGGGCTTGGTGTCGATCTGAGCACTGCAACCTATACCTATATCCCCCTTGGGAATCATTTTTTTAATTCTTGTTTATATAAAACCCAAGAGGCTATTAAGAATAGTATGTTTACTAAGGTTTTAAGGGGAGTATAGATACATCGAATTGTAGCTTCGTAGAGCGAGCATTCCTTGCATCATCGGCACCATCGCACGTTTCTCGTCTTCTCTCCTTTCCTCTCTTTGAGGTGGGCCCTGCCCTTGCGCCACACGGTCCACGCGGCGAAACGAGGCCTTCCGAATGGGGAGGGAGTTCGGAGACCAAGTGGGCCTGTGCAAAACCTGTGGGAGTTCAAGAGTAGGCAACCGAAATTTCTTCAGTTCTCGTGCCCATCCCCGGAGAATGCAGCAGAGTGCCTATGCCAAGACTACTTCGCGTCGCAAGCAAAACCCCCGGTAAAGGGGTCGTGCGAGTGGGAGCGCACTATGCTAGCAGCACGAAAAAAAACTTAAGAGGGGCGGCCGCAAGACGACACGGGTCTCAAACATGCCCGACATGCTCCTAGCGACATTACCCTCTCCCCAGTGTACTGTCCATGCCTGGGCGAAAGGGGGTTGGGAGGAGGTTCGGGCGCTGTATGAGACTTTCTGGGCCCGAGATCTTCGGCGAGGGGGACATGGGCGGATCAAACCGAAGGTCCAGCTATGAGTGCAACTCGCCACAGTCCCCCAAAACATCCATGCAACAGGAAGAAGATGTTTAGAATTTATGGGGCCATTGGCAGCATGGCCTTGTTTGTGCCCCAGGCCGTGAGGGCCGACCTGGCCGATGTCACGAAGGTCGAGGTGGAGGTGGAGGGAGTCAGCACTCACGTCTCATGTGCCATTACGTGCGCGTTGCAAGCGTGCCGACGTTCGATTCCCATCTCACCCGACGCAATTCTGCGCGCGTTTCCTAGCTGAATTCAAGCTCCGGCCCATACTTCTTTTTTTGTAGTAAGGGCACGCCATGCCGAAAACCATGCACCGGATCTAGCAAAAACCGGGGGCTACGTCACGACAAATCAGAGAGATCGAGGGAACAAAAGCCTAGCAGTCCAAGAAAAGCTAGCATTTCTCACCCAGTCCTTGGAAGCATCAGTAACCCCAGCACTGCTTCAGTTCGACAGATGTGGAGCAAAAGCCGCTGTTTGTCTGCATGGCTTCCTCCTGGTCTGCCTGGCCCACAGCCGCAGCCTCCTGGCCATCCTGGCCGACTCCGAAAGCGCAGGCCCCCAGAAATCCTGAACAACACACGCCTCCCCACGGCAGCGGACACTTATTTTTCACACTGTAGCTTTTGTGGGTGAGGGCGTTTGCAGCAGAGGGCCTGTGCAGCAGTTCTGCTGTAGTCTACTTGTTGACATGACAACGCTCTATTCTAGCTCTGCTCCTCAAGGGCGCAAGGTAACTGGGTTGTGACGTGGTGTGCCTGCGTTACTATGCACCGTATGATTTTATTCTTTACTGTCATGTTGTGCAGCGTCGGCTGAGGCGGGTGGGTGGGCGCCCCATAGATTTTGCTTGCTTGGCTACTAAAGCGTCGCCAGCTTGCTGCACTTTCGATTGTTCGTGCCTAGTTGACTGCCAGCACATGTTTTACATGATGCTTCGTGCAGGGTTGT
This sequence comes from Symbiodinium natans, assembly GCA_905221605.1. Taxonomy (NCBI): domain Eukaryota; class Dinophyceae; order Suessiales; family Symbiodiniaceae; genus Symbiodinium; species Symbiodinium natans. The sequence continues at coordinate 109,342 of CAJNDS010000370.1, read as the reverse complement.
GACGGAGTTGTCTTCAGGCTAGTGCAGTTGCCCTGAGCTTCCCATGACCCAGATGAAAGAAGTCACACACACACACATTACAGCACGACCAGAACTCGACAACCCTGAGGCACAAAGACTGTTGACTGCTAGGATCTACTAGGCCTGTGGAAGTGGGAATTCCAAGCTTGTCTGATGAGACTCGCTCCTTCGTGATGTTTGCCAGGCAGCCGTGCGAGCGGCTGCTGCTGCCGCTGTGACTGCCAAGGCATCCTCCCAATCTCAGGTGCTGGGTGGAAAATGATCTGCAAGAATGAGAATGCTTGCAGCGCATACCTATCGTTCAAACTCAACAGCTTTTCTTAGTGCCCATTAGATGGTTCGTACGGAGCTCTTCCCATGCAAGAAGTACTGCGCAATGGAAAAGCTTAGTGTGTTTAAGGAATGCATGATGAGTCCAGAGAATGAGATCGACCAAACGGTCGACGCAAAGCATTCTGAATGAATCAATGAAACGCCGAACGAGACAGCCAAAGTAGGTGGTCGAAGGATGTTTGGCAACACTCTTGCAGTACATTTTGGAGTTTGGAGGAGGGCCATCTGGGTGGTTCGAGGTTGGCACTGGCAGTGCTCGGGTTTGGTATGTTAGGTAGGCGATGAACTATATTGCATGTCAAAGAGCCCTGATTCTCGCCTTGTCCGCCTGCTGTGGCAGGCTGCGCCCCGACAACGGACACCAGCCCAGGCGACCAAGATGCTCATTAATGAAGGTGTCGATCGATCATGATCGATCGTGTTTGTTTAGGTTGTGCTGCCCTAATATCCTGACGGACGCAAGGCAAGGCAAAAGTCATCCGAAACGACGTCCCTCCGGTGCCGAGCTTTCAACGAAGCGATTGGCTTCAGCAGCAAAGGTGTGCTGTGCCGAGAGCGAGCTGAAGCGAAAGCGGCTTGACGCTTGTCAGCTTACTCTGCGAAAAATCCGGACGCTGGCGCCCCGCGAGACACTTCCCGTCGACGTCATGCTCTTGAGTTTTCTATTTTCCATGTTCCTGATTTTTTCTTGCGGATCAGAGTAATCACATAGCATCGCAGGCAATGCCGGTGCTTCCGGAGCCGGGGGGAGAGTATCTGCGCCAAGATTCTCAGCATGTATAAGGATGAAGGAGCGCCGGCTGCTGAAGCGACGTGCAAGGGAAGGCGCACTCCTATAACAAGGTGAAAAACAGCGCCAGCGCTCACAGCAAAGATGGGCTTAGCCAAGACAGCTTCTCATCAGAGACCGTTGCAATGTCTGCCTTCATCGGCCGCTCAAAGGATCAACGAACTGCAGCTTGCCAGCACCCTGGTCAGCGGACGGGAATGACAACGGCCAACCAAAAAGCACCTATCCAGCTTGGGTGGCCGGGCTTTTCCAGGTTTGTAGGTAACTGTGTACGGCTCTGTAAGCAGGCTTGACCTTGGCAGGGACCCCTTCAGCTGGGATGATAATTGTAAACGCTTGCGCGCGCCGCCTCGGCAGCCGGGCCGGCCCCAGGACAGGAAAGGAGGAAAGAGGGTTTCGCAAAAAAAGGGAGGAAGGGCAGAGCGGGTGAGGGGGGGGCCGGGGGGGGGGTTAGGGGGGGTTGGGGGGTGGGGTGGGGGGGGGGGGTGGGGGGGCGGGGTGGTTTGGGGGGGTGGGGGGGGTTTTTGAGGCACTGCCCCTGTAGGAGCAACCGACAAGCGGGACCCTCCACGGCATCGGTTTGCAGCTCCTCCAAGGGATTGGGGGGGGTCCCACAGGGCGCGGGGGGGGGGGGGGGGTTGCGTCAAAAAATTTGGCATAGGGGGAAGGGTTGGGGAGGCCCGATCCGGGTCTGCTTGTTCCAGACGCTTCTCGGCAGGAAGCCGAGGCGAATCTGCGCGGCATGTTTGTCGCGGGGGGCTGTGGGCGTAAACAGCATCGATCCGTGCGAACGGAGACCTGCCTACCGCCCCTGGCGGCTGTTTGCGCAAAAGTGCGCCTTCTTGCGAACGTGGCTGTGCGAATATGTGCTGCAGTGCGTGTGAGATTTGACCTCGTGTGCCGTCGTCACCGTTCAAAGTGCCAGACCCGGCACCCTCCCACTGCTGTAGTCGGTGGGGTAGGACGTCTTCTATATTGCGCAAAACTGTGTTTCTTGCGAACATAGCTGCGCGAGCATGTCTTTCTTCAAATCCTATGCATCGACACTCATCGAACATCCTGGTGTCTTTTCGTCCTGTCCTGACGATCAAATCCTCCCTCTGCAAGGGCGGAAAACGGCCTGCGGATGATGCACCCGAACGGCCTCCCTCGCTGCCGAAGCGCTTTGGCAGCAAATGGCTGGGTCGAAGTCATAGAAGCACAGCGACCCCTGGACCAGTCGAGACACAACGAACGACAGCATGCCAACATCTTCACTTGCTACTAGCGCACTTTCTCTGGACAGAACCGAGGCCGCAACCGGCTCAGCGAGCTGCTCAACAGGCGCTTTTCGATAACTCCACTCTTATCTGCAAAAGCCCGCTTGCCAAACCAAGGAGTATGTCGAAATGACTTAGTGGCGCAAGTCTGTCTTGCCCTTCCAAGTGGGCATTGGTTGGGGCTTGATTGCACTGTAGCCCCAGATGAAGGCGGCCCAACTAGTACATCAGCCGGCGTTGCCTCGGAAAGTGCCTCGGACGTGAGCCGGTTCAGGGTTTGCGCATGCCTGCACCATTAATGGCGCAGTCCTGAACCATTGTAGCCCATTCAACTCCTGCATGGTGCCAGGGTCCGCTGTCTCGATGCGTCAAGATTGTTCAAGCTAGCAGACCGTGTGTGTTATTAGAAACATGTATTGTGTGTGACAAGGGAAGCAAGTGGAGTAAAAGAGCATCCAGGCAAGGTGAAGGTCTTGAAAGGTTGCCGAAAGAGCCCAGGTCCGAGCAGCTCGTTGTTTAGGGTTTAGGGTTTAGGGTTCAGGGTTTTACAGGTAAACCAAATTCTCAGGTGCGTCCTCCGGCATCCGTGGGCCCACGGCCAGTTCTCAAGCCCCAGCGCGGGGAGGCCGCAAATATGAAGTTTCATGAACACACTATGTGAATGGACCTGAGAAAGCTTAGACTTGCTGTCAGCTTGCATTATTGTGCCCACACACCAGGTTTCTGCTGCGCCGCTGCTGGATCCACCTTCCGTGGTGGCGGCTTCGCGCATTATGCAGGAGGTGGCAGGGCTCGGCTGGAGCGCCTGTAAAGGGCTTCCGCACGTGAGGGAATCAGAAGCCGTACTGGGAGCTGTCCTAAGTCAGAGGTCCCAAGCTACCCGAAGTTCCTGGGAAGATGAAGGCGCGTATCCATGGGCTCGAGAGGCCTACAACTCGGACTCGGACAGGGGAGAGAGCTCCGACGAGGACCTGCGCCGACACTACTGTCTTCTCTTGGGAATTTGTTGGTTCAAGAGGACGCGGAGCTTTTGTCATTCTCTTGAACTAGTGGCGCACCCTTTACCACGTGGCCATGCCAAAATATTTAGCGTCCTCACAGGCTCCCTCATTTTGTTTTGGGGGATGGCCGCTGGAAGAGAGTGCAGCACTTGACTTGTTGTGGGATGCCGTCCCCAAGGTTTGGCGGCGTTCAAGTTTAGCTTTGGCAATGTGGGTGGTAGAGCAAAGGATTGGTGCTCAGGAGAATCTTGTTAAGCCGAATTTGATGCGGCCGGCTTGAATCTTAGAAGTTTGCCTCTAACTGCTGTTGGACCCCCTTGGTACCAGGACGATGACATCCAACGATGGTCCCCACCCTCTGCAGGCACATTGGAAAGCAAGATCAAAGGAGCAAAGAGTTTTGTTTCCCTTCAAATCGCGAGTCTGGCTCGTTCTAGGTCGCTTTTGCTGCCAGTACCTTGTCCTCAGCCATCTCAGCCATCGCTTAGAACGGAGACGCGAAGCATCCTGAGCCCTCTGGCAGGTTCCTGGGAGAGCGATGATGAGCGTTCCTCCTCAGCAAGTCTCAACAGCTCTCTAGGACTCTTTTGTAATTTTAAGCAGCTGCAATAAAAGAAGAACCCAGCGGTGCTGGTTTGCACATCCAAACAATATCACCCCAGGCCCCGGCTTCCTGGAGACAGCGTGGAGGCTCTTGCTGCTCAGCGAAACCCAGCACCGGTTTTTCGAGTTCACTTCTCCGGCCAAAGCAAGGAAAAGATCCCTGCAGCGATATGGGGCAAGCGGTCTTGAGAGGGTTGCTGGGGTTCATCTCTGGTATGCTTTGTAGCAGTCGTCATCCTGGTCGCCTAGTTAACATAGCTTGCAGGTCGGGGGCAAGGGGGGAGGTGGGCGGAGCGCCTCGACGATGTGAATCGGTGTTTGATGGTATCGCCTTGGTGGTATCAGAGGCAGAGGTCGTTGTTGTTGCTTGTCATTGCAGGTGCCAAGGTATTTTCTGGCTTTATGCGGGATTGTGGGCATGTGTAAAGCTGACATGTGTAAGGCATGAGTCAGAGGCCAGGAGCTCTTCAGATAACGATCGCTTACTTGCATCTGTCATTTCCTAGGTCCAGTACAGCAGCGCAGATGACGCCGCCCGCGCTCGATCGCTGCTTGCTTCAAAGCATGTTGGGGATTTTTGCAGTGGTGAAATGATGTGCGCTGCTCGTCGTGCTGCTGGGGATGTAAAGACCAGTCGGGCCGCGATTTGAGACAAAAGATGAAGAGGGCGCCTAAAGATAAACAAGCTCGCCGAGGCTTCTGTATGAAAGTGGAATGTCACCAGCCACTTGGCCTTGGCAATTGAGGTTTTAAGAGTGTGGTGCCTGGTGGAGCCTTCAACACTTGTGAAACCAGTGTGACAGGATCCGGAGGTCCCAGGCGGTTGAAACGCTATGAAATTCCCAAGGCCAACCTGAGTCGACCCTGAACCTTACACCGTTGGCGCCGGTTTATTTTCGGAGTGCTCATTCAGCCTTGCAGCATTGGTTCTATCTCTCTCTCTCTCTCTCTCTCTCTCTCTCTCTCTCTCTCTCTCTCTGATTGTCAGTTGGTCTCAGGTCGGCCAGGCGGGTGCACTTACAACGGCTAGTTGTATTGTCTTTGCAGAAGCTACACATCCAGAAGTTCACAAAGAAGAGAAGCAAGAATCACCGGACCCGAGGATGCTTCCACAGAGCCTTTGCTGCACCCCGCCGCTCAAAGCGCCGGACGAGGCGTGTGCTTTTCTTTCCTGCCTTCCGTGCATGCACGATGGGCCCCCAAGCGATACTTAGATTCCACCAATCGGGTCAGGCGTCACAGGGCTCGCTGTCAGCCCAGAGTACCTCTGGCGGGAAGTAAGGGTGGCCTGTGCCAGTGGCCACATGTGGCCCATGTTTTTCCCTTTGCCGGGCTCTCACAATTCGTTCCCGAGCCCGCGTAGCATGCGAACCCATCAAAAACACACGGGGTCCAAGCCTCCAATGCGTCTCGCAAGACCCAACGCCCAGCCACGTGTCCTGGCTCGACCCATGAGTCGCGGCGCGAGTTAGCCGAGCAGCCGATCGTCCAGCAGAGAATGTCAGCACAGCAGCAGCGAGGCCAAGGAACAAAAAGGTATCCACACCCTACGCAGGGAAAAATAAGGCCGCAGCAGGTTCGAGCCCATCACTCCGCCCAAGTTTGTGGGCTTTTAAGCTGAGGGTCTCCGAAATGGTGCCGCTCTGCGCGCTTGGTTGCACCCAGGCGCAGGGCCCTTGCTTGGGGCTGGTGTCGTACTTTGTACTCCTTTGATGCCAGGAGGAGCAAGGTGAAGAGGAGCATGGGCATTGTCCCGGTCAGCGCAGCACCACTTGCGCTACAAGCTGCAGCGCCTAAGTGCGGGACATGAATGCCATGATCCATCTCCCAGGCCTGTGCGCCTAGGTGACCAACCTGGACCCCCGGGCCATCAAGTCCGTCAAGAAGGGTAACTCAAGGTATCAAGTCAAAGCATTCATGCTTTCTGAGCTTTGGAACACGTTCTACCAGGGGTCCTCTACTACCGGCTTTGGGTTCTCAACTAAAGTCCGCCCCTACTCGTTACTTAAACCCGACCTCATGCGCGTTGGTTCTCCGGGTGCCGCATGCCCGGGGGGAACGAACCGGCGAACTTCAGGTTAAGAGTAGAGCCAGGCCCTAAACCCACGTGCATCCCCGAAAGTCGTGCCTAAAAAGCAAGCGTCCTGGGTGGACCGGGAGTCGCAGGGGTGAGCCACGTTATCGTGGGCCCTACATGGGGAGGTTTCTTTAGGTAACTATGGCTAACTACGGGCAGTACCTCCTCCCCCTCTTCCCCCCCCACTCTCCGCCCTTGCCCTGAGATGTAGCCAGTGCATCACTGATTTCACGACGGCACAGACAGGGCCTAGGGTGCAGAGCCTCCTCCACGGGCTTCCAGGACCTGAAAAGGATGGTATCCGATTTCCGGGCGCAGCAGACGACGGACTAAAATCGGTTGCAGCAGACGACAGATTAAACTCAGTTCTAAGCCTTTCAGGACAGGCTCGACTTGGTAGGCTTAGAACCGATTTTAAGCCACGAAATCTGAAAGTCGGCTTATTCGTTGTCTGTGCCTTTGCGTGAACTTCAGATCAAAATCAATTCCAATCCCGGCCACGCAAATAAGCAAGTCGCACTGTTCACAGAGCCAGTGGTTCGATCTTGACAGCGTCGCCTAAGTGCTGTGCATCGGTTGGCATCAAGCGGCAGCTTTACTCACCCGACATTGTGTGCATCAACCTTCAGATGTTGAAGTATAGCTTCATGTTGCGCAGGTGCGCCGCCGGTCAATTCCACCGCCGCTCAATGCGAAGACGAAGATGCCGGTTCAAGAAAAAGAAGCCTTGGAACAGATGACTGTCCGTGGATAGCAAGTCTGCCGGATTGTATAGATCGGGATTTGGTTGCGGGGTGGATTGGGGGTGCGGTATAGGAGGGCGTCAGTGGGTCTAAATTGCTTGCCAGCATAGTTGTGGCCTTCAAGCCACCTGCATCTCGGATGCCCTTGGCATGGTTTCTATTCTTTGAACCGCAGGCTGCGTGCACTGCCCAGATTGCTGGCAGTCTGAATGCACCACGGCTGCAGGGCGGGATAGAGGGCTAAACAAACCTTGCACTTGGTGTGTTTGCGCATCTGCACTGTCACTGCCAGTTTATGACTGCTTCGTTAAGGCTTTCCCGAGGCTTGCTGGCTGGGCATTGCGTTTCAACCAAGGAAGTGCAAGTAGACGACATGGTCGGAGTCAAATGGTCGAGGCCACAACTCAGGAAGTCGTCCTTCTGCATAGATGGGTGTATTGCGCGGCAGTGTAAGTGCAAACGCACAATGACTTCTGAAATCCCATGCCCGAAAAGCTTGAAGACTGCTGCCACAAATGCCCAGTGAGTCGTGAGGATTTCTGGCCTGCAATATCCACATTCGAATCTTTCAGGGACCTGGGCTTCTTGGGTGGGGGGGGGGGGTTATTTGAAGGCAGTGCCTGGCGCAGCGCGATGTGCGATGTTCGTGAAACATGCCTTGGCACATCTGCATACGGAGGAAGGGCTGTGCACGTGAGCGCCCCCTGTTCCCCGGTGCTGCATCTAAGTATCGTGATACGCCCCTTAAATTAAAGCCTGCGATGACGATCTTGACACAAGACGAGTTACAAAATGCAGACCGGTGTATCGAAAGGGTCGATGACGCTCTTTCTGGGTTACCTGAGGGTGAGCATCGACACGCGCGTGATGCCACGTGTGCAAACGCATCCGAAAGCACGCCTGCCCAACTCCTTGTGATAAAAAGTGGCACCTCCTATCCCCGAGAGTATCGTCACACTTGCGTTGTCATCCTCTCTCGGAAACATATAGCTGCATAGCTCATTTTCAAGGGACTGCCCGATACCGCAACACCGTGAGCGCATGAGCGAAGAGCTTTCAGTCCCAGCGGAACAGGACAGGAACATCCAGTCCGGGAACGTCTCGAACCCATCTCGATCTCATTTGACCAACTTCCGGAGAGCTCGCATCTGCTGAGCTCAGCCGCGGTACAGACTCTGATAAGAGATCGATGACACGCCCACAAGTTAGGTTGGGTTGATCTCTCTTTCGGTTTCAGTCAGAAATATCACATTCAAGACTCACCTTCGACATGGAAGACCCGAATTTTCTTACAGCTAGCCTTAAATAAACTACTCGTACCAGTTTTGCCGAAGTGCAGGCCTTTCTGACTTGTCTGGAGAAGCTTCAGAACCAATGCAAGGCAGGGGGTTTCTTTGTTTTCGAAGTACACGAGTACACCGGTGTGCCTCTCCGGGTCAATCGTCTGCAAGCCGCAAGCAACGTCGGCTTGTGTCCAGGAGTCCAGGTGCCCTTCCCGAAGCAGCGCAGAGGGCAGGAAGGGAGCGGAGGCGCGGTAGCCCTGTGCGGTAGCTCTCTGCTCTTTCTTGGGGTCTCCGGAGCTGCACAGCTGAATGCATCAACTGCGAGCACGCAGAACATCACAGAACACTGGCAATCAGTCAGCCCCAAGTCAAAGCTTTAGTCAATGCCTTAGCCTTCAACGGGAAACCTGCCCACACGCTCCGAGTCGAACTTTGGTGAGGAAGTGGCGGCATTGCAGCACTGAGTGTCCTGGAGGACCAGCCCTTGCAAGCACATTGGCCACAGTCGCCACAAGAAGCTGCTGTCTTGCGCATCTTTCGACGGTGTTTATCTAAACAGGGCTTCAAGCCTGCAAAGCCAACACCGTGCACTTCATTTAAGTCTAAGGTATCATTGCCCCGTCTCCAAGTATTTAGCTTCATGCTGGCAGGAGGCATCCGACTGATACGGCTTGATCACGCGATTGATCGACACAGGAAAGTCCATTCAGGTTGTTAATCAGACGTTGGCCTCAAAGGAGTCGCCAACCGTGCCGCAGTGCGGGGACAGGCAAGAATCGTCTGGCGCGCAACCGAGGAACAGTGGAAAAAGGAGGAAGGTTTTGCAGCTGAAGCTGCCAGTAGGGTCATCTGAAAGCACTTCCTGCGTCTGTGATGGATCCGGCAGGCAACCCTGACAGGCAACCCCGCGCACGGCTTGGTAGCCTGCCCCTGCCCCTGCCCAAATCTATGAACACTGATAAACACATTGTGGCCAGGACTTTGGGGGGGTGGGGTGGGGCTTGTCCACCGGGTGACCATGCACGTAGGCGATCTTCACTTGAGAATCGGCCGCCGCTGCCCCGCAGCCCCTTTATGCCGCCTCAGGTAGGAGCTGCCCAGACACACGTCAAACGCTCGGGGTCAAAATCACTTAGTCGTTCTTCCTAATTTTAACCTTTGGTGTCCTCAAGATGATGGGGTCGCTTTTGCATCCAAGGCTTCGAAGGGCAAAGCTTTGCCCAAGCACCCCGACAACCAGAGCCCCACAGTGGCAGAACATCTCAAAGAGCCCAGCACTTTCAGGCAACAGGTGTTGTCAGCCGACAGCTGGCTTTTCTTCGTGAACTTCAGGTCCGACCTGGGCCCAGCCCGTTCAGAGGCCTCATGCTGCTCATATCCGCTCATGTTGCTAGCGCGTCTCCAGTTCAGGAGTCGCGGATTTAATAATAAAGCCGTTCGAGCAGACTAGCTGTCGCTCGAAGTCCTGTACTCACAGAGCATCTTCAATACTTAGAAATCCGAAACGACTCTAAGCGCACAAATGAAGAGAAGCTGCCACACGATGCATCACGGTATTGCCCTGGCGCAGGCCATGACCCTCGGCTTGCAATGGATCGTGGACAAGCCTCTCGGGCTATTTGATGCTATCAGATGATGCGAGAGCAATTAGTCCCAAGTGAATCCTGGACCATGCTGGAAACCAGGGTTTCATCCGAACTCGTCTCAAGCACCCACCCCATGCTACTCATTCGAGCGGTTTCAGAATATTTCAGAAAAAAGCCACGAGTGCCCTGTGTCTCTGCAGTGCCTCGTTTATGCAAGCCAAGGTCGTTTCGAACTTTGTTCTAGAATCGTTGCTCTGGCGAGTGCTGGATGCTCACGACCAAGGATCACTTTCCCGTCGCCCCAGTCATCTTATTCTCTTACGGCCATGCTGGCTCACTTGCACATGGGGGGGTAGGGATCGGCGTCGGATGATCCTCAGCAGGCTTAGGGTGGCTTTAGGGACTGTGAACTGCCTAGCAAGCTCGAGTTTGTGCTAAGTTTGTGGGTGCGCTTGCTTTAGCTCCTTGCAGCGCGCCTCGGGATCTCGGGGTCTCAAAGCTTTGGCATTGCATGTGACGTTTACCCCGATCTGCATCTTGTCCCTTCCCAAGCCCTCGCTCACACTTTAAAAGCCCTCAAGCCCTCCAGCCCTCAAGCCCTCAACGACTCTCAAGCTTCGAGCATCTCGGACTGTAACCTGCAAAAGGTCTCAAGGTCCCAGCCCCAGCCCCCCCCATAGCTTCCCCATAGCTTCCCAATAGCTTCCCAATAGCTTCCCCATAGCTTCCCAATAGCTTCCCCATAGCTTCCCCATAGCTTCCCCATAGCTTCCTCATAGCTTCCCCATGGCTTCCCCAAAGCTTCCCCACAGCTTCCCATCTCCGCCAGTCTCACCCGGAGCTCTTCTTCGTGCCGAGGGGCAAATCATCGACGCATCCAGGAGCGCGGCGCCAAGAGACCGTCACTAGGGCATGCTCTGTCTACCAGGCTGTCTACCAGCATTGAGAGTGCGGTGAGATCTTACGGGAGATGCTGTGGAGGGTCGCAGAGGGTCCCAATTTGGCCGCACATCTGGGGATGACCCAGAACGGAGCTCAACGCCCAAAGCGCCAAAGCTAGACCCTACCCCTAAAACCCTAAATCTTAAACCCTGAACCCTAAACCCTAAACCCTAAACCCTGAACCCCTAAACCCTAAACAGCTTAAGATGCTCATGGCTAGTTACCGCATCCAGACTCCAGAGCCACAATCTCGAAGCACAGCTCTGAGCCGTAGAGTTGCTCCAGGTACCCTGCATGCTCTACGCAGTAAGGCAAGGGGCTCCCGTGGCTTGGCAAAAGTGGCAAATCCTGGGCAGATCCACTTTGTGGCATGTTAGGTACGGATGGTTCAGAAAGAGTGGGGCTGGCTCGTGCTGGTGGGCTTGTTTGCTAGAAGTATGTTTCGGCTTTTGGTGCAGAAAGTGTCTTCTCTCAAAGCTGCACAAATGCTGTAAGCATTGCAGCAGTTGCACCAACGAAGCAGGCCTGAAGTTTCACCATGTGCCCTCAATTCCAAACACTGCCGAACCCTGCCAAACCCTACAAGGAACCGTGGCTGTGTTCAGTGCATTGCCGTGCTTCCAGGTGTTACTTGTGCATGCCCACAGCAATGGCTGTGACATTGGCGATATGCGGCAGACGCTGCAGAGTATTTCGGAATCACTCAAGGTGCACGTCCGGCTGACACGCTTCGACCAGGGTGCTTCATGTCTCTTTCCTTCCACTTCGGGCCTTTACGCACAGGTCCCTGACACGCTTCTCTCGCCGATTAGAGTGCTCACAAGCACCCCTTCCCTCCTCCTCCTCGTTTTTGGTCTGAACTCTCCTGACTTCCCTGTGACTGGAGGGGAGGGTGTAGTCGGGGAGGCTAGGGCCGGGCCGGAACCCTTTGGTCGAAGGGCTGGGGTGGCTCTTGGGGGCCTGGAGCCCTGAACTCCCAACCTGTTAAAGACAGTCTAGCATACTCCAGATTTATCCATGTTCCCCAGGTAAGCTGAGTAATTGCCTGGTTGAAACAACATGGCAGCACCAGGATATCCACATAAAAAGTTGGGGGAAGCTATTGACACGAACGAGATGAGTTTGAACACCCGCTCGCACCTCGAACGAGTTGCTCAACATCACAGAGTGTCGGTCCCAGATCCCGACTGCCAAAGTAAGACGCCATCGCCAGGTCATGTCTTTCGAATTTCCAGGTTATGGCCTCCATATGGGAAGCGCCAGCATGAGGCCGCTTGGCCGCGCAAATCTACGGGATTCCGCGGTCCTAGGGGCTTCGGGCAGGGCTTTGGGCAGCACAAGGCAAGAGCTCCGCGCAGCTGCCTCGAGCACTTACTCCCCTATTCCTGCTCTGCACCCGCCTGTACACAGGAAGCCTGAAGCCGAAAACCCAACGTCTGAAGCAGTTTAGGGTTTAGGGTCTAGGGTCTAGGGTTTAGGGTTTAGGGTTTAGGGTTTAGGGTTTAGGGCAGCTCAATTCTCCCAGGTCTATAGATGAGGCAGCTGCGGCGGTCTTGCTGCTTGGGTAGCAGGAAGGGGTTCCGCGCCAACTTGGCCCTGGCAAGGTGCATGTTGTGCAGAACCTGTGCACCCACGACTCCCCAATGTTTGCAGGGAACGCCGTGCTGCTGGCACTACATGCTACCATGCTGCTAACTGGTCACTGTTAACTTGATTGACTGGTCTTTGCTACAGCTGAGACACTGAAGCGCATCCTGCAAGCACCAGCCCGTCTTGCCCGTGCTACAGTTGATCTCAAACATGATGGACTCAGCCAAGGAACTATATTGCCAACGACTTGAAGATCAATCTCTCACAGGCAGCTGCCAAGTTTGGGAGCATGCAAGATGCGGGTTTAGGGTTTAGGGTTTAGGGCTTAGGGTTTAGGGTTTAGGGTTTAGGGTTGCGTTAAAGTGCATTCTCAAGGAGCCTGGGAGCAGGAGGTACCTGGCAATATGGGGCATGCAATCTTCGAGCCACTGCGTCTTTGACCCCATAAAGGTCCCATGCTCTTTGCCTGACCCTAAGCCCTAAGCCCTAAACCCTAAACCCTAAACCCTAAACCGTACTCTCTAAACCCGAAAACCCTGAACCCTGAACCCTAAACTGCCCCATGCACAGTTTGTGTTCTCGAGAGGTAGTTTGGTACGGTCGTTCCATCGGTTCGGGACCCGCTCTCCGTGCTGTACATCGCATCTCGAAGGAGCTCCTCTCGGCTTGGGATGGAGTGGAAAGGGGTCTAGGGTTTAGGGTTTAGGGTCTAGGGTTTAGGGTTTAGGGTTTAGGGTTCAGGGTTTAGGGTTTAGGGTTTAGGGTACCTTCGCACGTTGCTGCAATACTTACTTGGTTGTTTCCAACTCAAATACGCGAATGCGAAATCTAGGTGTGCAGAAGCCCAGGCTCCGCGGCCGGCAACTCCCCGAACCCCACTCAAACGGCTAGGCATGGCCAGTCTTTCACCGTCAACCATTGCAACATAGGGATGGATGGGGACAGACTGGCCGGCAGATGACTGATAGGTCCTGTCTTTGCGCTTTCAGAATCGTACCAGTCGATGTTGAAGATTTTGGGTGATGTAAATGGTGTACTTGATTTCGGACGTATCGCAGTGCAGTCTTGGTTTCAGATTTCAGGAGCTCAGCCGAACTGTTGGTTTCAGGGCCTGCACCGACTTTTGACTGGGCCTTAGAAGTTTTTTGCAGGGTAACAACAGGCATCCCACCAAGCGCCGCAGAGTCGCCTGCGCACCCGCCCTGAATCCGAAGTCCTCGCGCCCTTACAGCTCTCCATGCCTCCTGAAAACACACATTTCTGAAAGAACCCTGCGCGCATTGCAGCAAGGAGTTGAAGCAGCAGCCGGGTGGGGTGGTCCTGCAGTGTGGCTTTGCCAACTTCCCGGAGGCGCCCCGAAACCTGCGAATCTTGAGGGTGCAGGGCAGGATGCGCAGGATTTGTGGACTTGGGGGGCGGCCTGTTTCAACAGCGGTTTCAAGTTGTGGCTTGCCCAACATCATGCAGCACTCATGAATGGTGCAGGATGGAATATGGTGGTTTAGGCTGGGCTCGAGGCTCTACGATTCTACTCTGTCTTTTCTGATGTTGGGTACGGGCCGGGGATCCCCACAACAGTAGCTCAAGCGCATTTCGCCAAAGTCCAAACCAGACACAGCAAAGGAGGCTCGAACTCAGCCACGTTCCATTGTAGGAGGGTTTAGGGTTTAGGGTTTAGGGTTTAGGGTTTAGGTAAGTTACTGAGTTGCTTTTGCCGCAGATGTTCGCAGGTGGCGGGCCACCTCTTCGGCCGAGTGGCAAAGCGCCTCGTGAATCGTTTGTGGCCCAACGAGGCCCGGGGGGCCTGAGGGTTTAGGGTTTTGGGTTTTGGGTTTAGGGTTTAGGGTTTAGGGTGTATTCCAGACTCGGCCCTTTCAGAAACAGAACGCAGTCTCATGTACCTTCCCTGGCCTCTTTCGTGCCCAACGTTGGCACCAGTGAGGGCAATCATGGTGCTTGTGGCATCCAGGCGATGATGAAGGAGATCAGATGCCCCGTGTTGCTCATCCACGGGCGCCCCCTGGCTCAGTGAACAGGTTGGAGGTTGCTGGACAACTACGCTGCGGAAGCTACCCCAGACGTCTACCTTTGGATGGACCTGGATGCACCCTCTAGCCACACCGTTTGCTTACCGAGGCAACGACACCATGATTCCCATTTCGCAGAGCGAAAAGCTTTGGGAAGCTGTCAACATGAAGGCGGGAGATGATCGAGTCAGAAGAGATGTACTGGTAGCCGGGCCGGGCCTTCTAAACAGACCAGTCATGGCCATTCAACACCTGTGTTTGCGTCAGAAGAAACCTAAATTTCTCTAAATTGGGCCTAGTCTGAACCACCTCGCCACTTTGTTCAGGGAGTCCCAGGGCATGGGGGGTCTGTAGAGAGGGATGGATTCATCGGAGGGTTTTCAAGGGGGCTCTCCCAAGAAAGACACAGTCTGTGAAGCCTGGAGGAAGTCCCCCAAACCCCGCACCCTAAACCCTAAACCCTAAATCCTAAACCCTAAATCCCACACCCTAAACCCTGAACCCTAAACCCTAAACCCCACACCCTAAACCCTGAACCCAAAGTTAGGTTATGCTCCGCTCTTTTGTTGAGCTATGTTGGAGCGCACACGCTTCAGGAGGACTGCCCCAGGCCCCTTCGCAGCCTCTCACTGCCTTTTCAGGAGCTTAGCCACTTTCACTCCTGTGACTGTGGGCACAATGCCGCTCGGCAGCACGTCGCCTTACAGTTGTGGCACGGGCATAGAGACCATATGTTTATGGCAGCGCGTTTTTCTCAGCCTTTTTGTGCCGCTAGCGCCTGAATGTGCGTGCGCAATGCGCAGATGCTCTCCTCATACCGAGCAAATGTCTTAGTCGAGAAATCTTAACATGATACTTGTGAGTTGTTCACAATCACCCCTTTAAAAGTACGCAAAGCCCCTTTGGAGCGCTTGACAGAGTGTCGGAAAGGCAATCCGCAAACGTCCTTCAGATTGCTCCTAGGGCTTGCATGACAACGAAGTACTTCGAGACAGCGTTCGCCCACCACCTGACTTAGTCACATTGCGTTGAAGGAAAAGCCAGGTGCCCCCAGTACTAGCATTGTAGTACCATGAAGATAGAGCACTCCAGCCAGGTTCCGAGAGAGTTGAGGATGCACATCCACAGCTTCACCTGGCTCCCGGAAAATCACGCAGAAAAAACGCGAGGTATGATGTTTTTACAACTCTCCGCATCCCAACCAGAAATGCCCATGGCAGCTGTCGCAAGGGACGACTGCTTGTCGCTCAGGATTTCAATTTCCGGCGCTGCACCCTGCGTCCCATCTACGACTTCCTCCTGGGAGTTGGGGCCTCGAGAGTCGAGGGGCCTGAGGTTCGGACGTTCCCTATGCATATGTATATATATATATAAAGAGAATAATCTATATATATATATATATATATATCTGTATATATATATATATATATAAGTATATATATATATATACTTACATGATTTCTGCCAGATCCTGGAAACTGCTACTTGTCTTCCACGCATGTCTGGAGCCCCCGAAAGCTAGCAGGCACAAGGCTCCGGATCTCTCAAGCCGCTCTCGGGAAGCTGTCCAAACCTTGAAGCGCATTGAACATTGCAACATCTGACCGAATGCATCCCCGAAACCCAGGTCATCAGCTCTCCCAGCTTTCCATCCACGAATTTCCAGATTGATCTGGACACCAACCGTCGGGCGTTCCCCTGGCAAATTCAAGACCGGGTCGGTTTTTCTGCACCCCTAGACCATCCAAATCCCAAAGCCTGAAATCCCTCAGCCCCATGGGGTCTTCAGGTATGTGCACGAGTACATCGGCAATCATGTCTTGGTTTCACTTGGTACTTGTAGAACCTCACGAGCAAGGTTTCAGAGCAGGGCACTTCTTTGATACATTTCTTTGATACACAACCCTAAACCCTAAGCCCTAAACCCTACACCCTAAACCCTAAACCCTAAACCCTAAACCCTAAACCCTAAACCCTAAACACCAGTCTTCATCCCTCAGCCCTCGTCGTCCCAAGGGTCAAGACCTTGCCAGGTTCGTCCGTCACATCGGGCCTCTGCGCCCGCGCATCCCCGCCCGTCCCTCAGAGGCTTTTTGTCCATCTTTTGTCTACCTGAACACAGCTTCTGCCTTTTTTGTATGGCTCCCCTGGTGCGAGGTTTAGGGTTGAGGGTTTAGGGTTCGGTGTTGAGGGTTTTGGGGTCGAGACTGTGGGTCGGTCAGGGTTTGCAGATGTTCGGGTGGTTGACAATCGCAAGAGAAGGTCCGACCAGCAAGTACTAGGGGGTCTGATGGCTGCCTGACTCTCCATGCCTGTTGGCTCGCAGCTTGACTGTGTAAATCTCAGTCTGACTGTTACACTGCAGGTCGGATCTGAGGCTTGACTGGTGCTGAAAGTTCAAAGTATGATGGTGCAAGTCTGACTTCATTGGCATCCTAAGCTGCTCAGGGAAGCACTCCCGCCCCCCTCTTCCCCCTCCCCCTCCCCTTTGGGATGTGGGCCTTGTTTTCGAAGTTTCAGCTTAAGTGCGACGTCTGCTGGCCCTCGACCCGCACTGCCGAAGGCCCCTGTCAGATTTCAGGCACTCCCGGTACCCGTATGTTCCCGTTGAGCTGACAGGCATTCCTAGCTCTTGCCGAAAGCACATCGGAACGCCAACTCCTCGCAGCCCGGTTTCTGGAAGGCTTCTGCATGTGGAGAACCCGACTGCTTTCCTCTTCATGGGTGTCCCCTCTGTGCTGTACTCTGCCTGCTTAAGCTGTACTTGAAGCACAGCTAGTACACGAGTGACAAGCGCACTGCTCTGTGCGCACAAGACTGCCTCTTCCGCTATGCCTGGTCTATCCGTCTATCCGGGTCTGCTTTGCTCCAGCCATGGCCAGAGCATTTTGTTGGTCCAACTTCCTTCATGACTAAACCTCAAGCATGTCGGTTGTAGTTGGTGGCCGTATTTGCCATTCAAATCTTTCCTTCAGGCTTGTTGGGCTGCATGTCTCAAACGCCAAGCGCCCGACGACGAGAAGGGATTATACCCATTTGAGACTGGCTGGCGTCTGCAGCGATTTGGCCATGCGTTGCGCATCTTGTGCGCCCCGAGGTCTACAGCTTCAGACGTTTGGGCCTCAAGGATCTCCATTGTGGGCAGCATAAATTGCAAGTGACGGGTGGGGTGCTGAAACTCGCATCTTGATCCGTTCAAACGCTTGATTGCAGTCGTGACGCCGTAGCTGTCTTAGCTTCCCTACTTATCCCATCCCCCTAGTATTAAACCCTCCCCACCCTTCCCCCCCCCCACCCTTGTAACAAAACCCCCACAATCCCTCAAGGGGTGTTCCAATATTAGGGGAAGGGATTACCTCAGGTTGTGGGGCCTTCCGCATCAATGAACATGTAGGTGTGTTTCGGTGCCCAGGTCCAGACTTGGAGGCGGGCGCGGAGTTCCATGAAGCAAGATTAGGGTTTAGGGTTTAGGGTTTAGGGTTTAGGGTTTAGGGTTTAGGGTTTAGGGTTTAGGGCTGGAGACTTGGAGAGGGCCCCCTTATGTTATTTGCAATATCTTCTTGTTGTTGAGCCGCATTGCTTCTCTACCAACAATCTGTTTTTGGGAGCTTGCTGCTTTTATTCAAGTATTTGCGGTCTTCTACTGTCCTTTAGACGTTCGTTGCAAGTCTATTCTGATGCGGGGGGCTCCAGCGAAGAGCTATGTAGCTATGTCAGGGGTTTAAATCGGCCAGCTCCTACAGCATTGCATACTTGAACGTCTGGAAACATGCCTGGAAGCTCGCGGTCGTTTTTTTCTCCGGATCCCGCTCTTCATCAAGTAACTTCGTGCACTCGCACACTTCTTTGTTCACATCTTTGCAGGTGAAGCAAATATCAAACGAACAGCAAGAGCAAAGGGCGCAATGAAGTGTACCTCGGAGCCTCGCGCTTCTGCTGTCGTCGTCGTCGTCGTCGTCGTCGTCGTCGTCGTCGTCGTCGTCGTCGTCGTCGTCGTCGTCGTCGTCGTGGTGGTGCAACACGTTCCCCCAAAAAATCAACTGTTCATACTAGTACTAGCTGATGACTTCGACAAACTGGCGACAAGCCGGAAAACTTTGTCGTATAACGCATAGCAATCCTAAGCCAGGTATAGCATGCAACAGTACGCTTTTCGGAACTCCACCAAGCGAAAGCTCCACTGACAGGACTGGCTGCTGAGAATCAGTGGCCAAGTATCGGATGCCGCAAAGGCAGGATCAGAACCAAGCAGGTGTTCTGTTGTGCCTCTTAGTCATTTGGCTTAGCCAGACGAAGACGTCATACGGCGGTGGCCTTGCATGCGCGGGAACGAAACCCTAAACCCTAAACCCTAAACCCTAAACCCTAACCCTAAACCCTAAACCCTAAACCCTACACCCTAAACCCTAAACCCTAAACCCTAAACCCTACACCCTAAACCCTAAACCCTAAACCCTAAACCCTATGTCAAAACGAGGCCGGCGATTCCTCGCCGCAGGCAGTCGAGTCGGCCAAGTCAATGCTCGGACCTCGAAGTCGGGGTTCACACGGACGAAGCGAGCAGAGAATCGCCCCCTGAATTATACATGCACCCTTAAAGGGTCTATGTATACATAGAGGGCCCTTGTAGACTCCCTTAAAGGGTATATATATATATAGGGCCCCCTATAGACGGGTAAATAAATAAATCAATAAAAAAGTATTTTTATTTAATACGCTGGAGGACACAGATGCAAACACCGACTTTAGTTTCTAGGTTGACGTATCGCATGACGGTCGAGCTTTGTTGACTTTGTACGGTGCTTCTTCACCTCTGAGTGAAGCATCTGTCTGCCGGTAATTGCAACTTTTAGATGGCCTAAACGAAAGCTCAGTGTCATCACAAGTTGCAGCCAAGGGCTCTGAATGAAGAGCAAGTCAAGCGAGAGGACCCTGTGCAGGGCTTGAGGAGTCCAAACTATCGGTACTGAGCAGATGCCTTGGCATCGTTCGACTGCATAAAGGTTTGGGTCGAAAGGTCCACTTACGGGTTTGTCACGACTTGTTCCATAGCTTCAGTTACAGTCCCGATTCAGAGCCAGGACACAAACAGCACACAGAAGACGGCAAAATTCGAGGCATGCTGTCTTGATCTGCGGTGATCTAGAGTCTATGCGCGTCGCATTGAGGGGCTTGGACTTTGTGCGCCCCAGATAATCTTTGCTGTAAGGACGTGTGAGGTCCCATTGCAAGTGCTGAGAATGCAGCGACAGAGGGAGCCAAGAAAAAGCAATCCAAGCAAGCAGCTCGTAGCAGAAATGTGAAGCTGCCATAGCCCTTAGCACCGAAAGAGCGCAGGGCAGAGAGCTGAAGAGCCCGCCGTCTGGACTCACGCAGCCGTCACGACGGCTGCAAATGGATAGAATGGATCCAGGGTCAAGCTCAGGGTGGCTTGAGGGCTTGTGGCTTTGGAGTTATGGCTATGGAAGGTTTAGGGGTTCTCGAACCTTCTCACCGCACTTCAGCCAGGTCGAGGCCTCGCATTGAGGAAGGGTTGCTGTGGCATCGTGACGTTGAAAGACCTCTGTATGCTATAACATACTAGAAGAAATACTATAATATGCTATAATATGGAGTTCAGGTCGCCGCCCCCTTCCAAGCGTATGGCGAAGGGGAAGAAGTCAAAGGCGCGCTTCAGCGGAAGTATTTGATGGACAAGTGGGGAGCAGGATCTGCCCTCAGACATCACCCCCGTGGGTCGTTTGCCATCTAGATGTGCCACAGCCGGAGCGCGATTTTGGACGTGAATTTATCTTGGAAGAATGGGAGGTTGTTTTGTACAAGGCATGGCAGGCTTGACATTTTCTGTGATTCGGCGTGTTGTGCTGAGTGTCTTGTTTTGAAGGTGGACCAAGGGCCAAAAGCACCGCGCATATCGATGTGCTGGTGGTTTCAGTGTGCAAAAACGTGGTTGTTCAGCGTACCCCAAAGTGTGCGCTTTGTTTGGGAGAATGCGAGTGACTGAGTGTATCTTCCATCGACAGGACCGCGCAATGCATAACTTTTGCACAGTAACATGCATGTACTCATCGTGTGGGCATGGACGATGCTCTGGCCATTGGCGCTCTCTGGTAACATGGACGTCGGACGTAATCATCGTGCGGGCCACCATTCGCACGTACTGGTAACATGGAGGTAAGTGCACTGGTAACATGGACGAAATCATCGCGACCGGGGAGTGCTTGAAATGCCCAAAGATGCACGACGGCAATTGACCCGCCTGACATGGGTGTTTTGCGGCGAGCCTTTTTCACCCGTGTCGTGAGCCTCTCTGAGCAGTTGGGGCTGTGTCCCACAAACCGTATCTACGTAAGCTTGCCCGCCTCGCAGGTTGATGGGCGCTCCGAAACGGGGCTTAGGGCACCATTGAGCATTTCTTCACCTTGCGGGCTTGCAACTCGCAACGCCCACCGGAGAAGCCAACTTTCTCGCAAAGAAACTCCCCAGAACATCCGAGACGAGGAGTTTTTTTGGGGGCTCGAGATGTCAGTTCATACGATCTTCCAACAGGATTTGCATGTTGCGGAGTGGAGCAGAGAGGGCTCTCCGAATCTGGGCTATCCGCTAAGTGAAGCTCGACTCTGACATCCTCCTTGCAGCAGCCTACACCTGTCAACGCCGAATCTGTGATCGCCAGGCCCAGTATGTGGACGAGACGCCTGTGCCCGATTTCAGCAGCATGGCGCCCATCCAGGCAAGGGACACTTCCGGGACTCGGGCGAGTGGTTGAGGGTTTAGAGTTTAGGGTTTAGGGTTTAGGGTGGCCTGGGTTCTTGCACATTTGCGGTTTTGGGTGCTGATGGTCGGTAAATGCTCTTTGCTAGCATTGTCGAGCATGGCATGTCGAAAAGAGATATGTGGATGTTGACAGGAAGTGGAGCGAGCGCTTTGTGATCCGGAAGGCCTGTGAATTTGGGGCTGTGGAAAGCTCCAGTTGCCAGCCGCATTGCAGTCACACCTGGTTCGAAGAGCGACTCAATGCTGCTTGAGTCTTTAGTGGAAGTCTTTAGCATGTGGAGCTGTACCCCCTAATCACAGGACCTCAGCTCTGCATGAATCATTTCTTGACACAGATGTCCCCAGACGCCTTGCTATCTTGTTTTTGTCTTGGGAGGCCTGGTTCGCACCTGTGCCTCCCGTGTCCTGCTTTTCCTGCAGCGGCTGCAGAGGTTTCGGGCTCAAGTCGGCCACGAACGCCTTCTTGATTTAAGACATCCATGAAGAGATCCGGTTTGGGGTTTAGGGTTTAGGGTTTAGGCTTGAAATTAGGGTTACCACTACTTCTACCCCCCAGTTGCGGACAAACGGGGTGGTTCTGGGAGGTTGGATACGAAGGAGGGCGGTGTAACCCGCGTGCTGGTGCCACGACCTTGCCTTGTCAGTGTTGGTTGGGTCCAGTCAGATGTTCATGCGCAGACTTGTGCCCACCAGCTGCTCGTATGTCAAGTGGGCACCGGGTCCACAATTACTTTGTTGATGTTTGCTTCATGTACAAGCAAAGCGATTGCGGTCTTTGAAGAGTATCGACTTGCACATGCCACCCAAGATATGGGGTGGGGAAGGACCTGCGCAAGGAAGAAGGGAGTTGTCCTTGCTGTATAAATACCCTCATTGCTCCCTGATCCCGTGCCAGAGACTGCGATGGACGGAACTCGGTTCACACGTTGCGCAGGCAGTTAGACCGCACAGAGGGCTTGGAGCACAAGACGGTGGATGAGGCAGTCGCCCTGGTCAAGCCGAGGAGGGTCAGGATCTTGTGCAGGTTGCCCGGTAAGTTGCATGGGTTGCAGCGAAGGCCCGTCACCAACTTGCTTGCCACGTGTTCTCTTCCATGTCACTTCATGTCGACTAAACGTTCTTGTAAGAAAGGTGACAGGCATGGGCCAGATTGTGCAGGCCTACAGCCAGTTTGGGACATTGGCACGTAGGGAGTCATAGCAAGGATGGTTTTCCACATAACGGCGGCAGGGCAGTGCTCCTCCTGAAGACGCACACGTCTATGCGAACATCCCCGAAACACCTTGTGACCTCCCAATGGTCATGCTCACTGCCAGCCTAGGAGGTCTTACTGTACAGGGTTTAGGGTTTAGGGTTTAGGGTTTAGGGTTTAGGGTTTAGGGTTTAGGGTTTAGGGTTTAGGGTTTAGGGTTTAGGGTTTAGGGTTTAGGGTTTAGGGTTTAGGGTTTAGGGTTTAGGGTGCTTTTGAAGCCTTCGCAAAGCAACTCAAACAGGACCCATGGCATTCCCGCAGCCTGACGTCCAATAGCTCTGCTGAACCCAGGCCGCCCAAACCCCGAAACTGCGAGACTCGCTGGGCCGAGATCGCCGATTTTGTGGAAGCCGAATTTTGGGCCTGCGACCCGCTTCCATGCCTCTGGGAGGAGGCCTTGAGTTTGGATGATGCACGGTGCCGCGAAGTGTCTCTTCGTCTTGTACCTTCAGCCTTCCCACAGCACGAGTGCTACAGTGTGCCTGGAAGTTTCCAGGGTTCAGCACACATCGATCCATGTCCTCCTGTTGTCGTGGGTATCGTTGACCATGTGAAGAAGTCACTCGCCACACATACTTGAAGGTGAGCCTGCCGTACGGCGAGAATGTGCGGTATCGCGGAAGCCTCATCAGGTGATTACTGTCGAGTCGTCATGGGAATGGCGGTTCAGTTCGTACGGTTGGTGCTTAGCCCTCACCTTCTGCCTCTCCACCTCTGCACCAGCACCGCACCACCCCTCACCCCTCCACCTGCACTCAAAGGTGGTTTAAGGTGTAGCTCAGGGCTTTAGGGTTTGGAGACTGGGGTTTTAGTGTTCCGCTCAAGCGCCCTCATCATTAAACTCTGAACCGCAAGGTTTCAGAATTTGTTCTTGTTGGTCGTCTGTTTCGCTTCTCGTTGGGGGTGTTGGTGTATCCAGCTGTAAAATGTGCTGTTTGTCGGGTTCAAGGGTAAGGCGTTGCAAGGATTTCTTTGGGTTGGGTGGAGGGTGGGCTTCGGTTCGATGCAGTCCGGGGACGTGCAGTTCGACACGGTACTCGGTGGTGTTGACGGCCGTGTGATCGTGCGGCCACGAAGTTTTGCAGGGCCTTGTAGATGTCAGGTTGGTCTGGATGTCAATATGGCCCTTTCTGGTTTTCTCTGGGTGTTGCTTTGCCTGGAGCCGTCTTCTGCTGAGGCTTTGGACCCTTCTCCGTGGATTCCCAGGGCCGAAAGGCCTTCGAGCAGGACAATGGCCCTGGGAGGTGCGGAGCTTGGGTCTGCTGCAGCAGATCTCGTTTGGAGCTTGATCCAAGACTCCCTGGTACTTGTGCAAAGCCATCAGAGGATCGAGCGTCGTGTTTTGGTAGTGGTAGTGGTAGTGATGGTAGTGGTCGTGGTGTCGTGGTGTCGTGGTGTAGTGGTGTAGTGGTGTGGTGGTGTAGTGGTGTGGTGGTGTAGTGGTGTAGTGGTGTGGTGGTGTGGTGGTGTGGTGGTTGGTGTAGTGTAGTGGTTGGTGTTGTAGTTGGTGTAGTGGGTAGTGGTAGGTGTAGTGGTAGGTGTAGCGGTAGGTGTAGCGGTAGGTGTGGTGGTGGTGGTGGTGGTGGTGGTGGTAGTGGTAGGTGTATTGGTGGTGGTGGTGGTGGTGGTGGTGGTGGTGGTGGTGGTGGTGGTAGTGGTGGTGGTAGTGGTGGTGGGGGGTCGTCGTGGTAGTAGTAGTGGTAGTAAGAGTAACAGCATCAGCAGTTAAACCCAGTTTCTGCCACCTGTTGTTCCAAGGAGGATCGGCTGTAGTAGTGCAGTAGGAGTACAGTAGTAGCGCCGTAGTAGTACTGTCGAAGTACTGTCGTAGTTTTGTCGAGGCCTGTAGCAGTAGTATGAATGTTCGTAATGCGCATGTTGATCAAGGAAGCGAGAGACTACGCTTGGAACAGGAAACCTTATCCAATTGCTTTCGTTGTTCGCTGCGAAGGTCGACATACGGAGCAGGGCCCCAGCTTCTTCGAGCCCTTTGGCCCAGAAGGGAAGTAGCCGAGAGTCGCTCAGGTCTTGGAATGTTTTTTGCTGTAACTTTGATTGGAGTCCGCACCTCTTTCTTAACCATGTGGGTCAGGCTGGCACATTCCTGCCATGTGAAGGGAACCAGAGAGTCTCTGGCCGCAAACCCCAGCAGACCGAAACAGGTCCCGCTGTGGCTTTTCTCGCCAAGTTCTGGTCACTTCCGATGCCTGGCGGAGGCGCACAGGGCAGGATCCGGGAAGGCGTCGGGCGGCGTTGGCTTATGGCCTCCAGGATTACCCGGTAAGAAATCAGCAATGCTGAGATTCTTCACCTGCGATGCCACACCGCAACATGTGCCTCGACCAGTCGTAGTTCTCAACAGTGTTCTGAACTTGTCCTCCGCCCCTTCACCCGTCCACCCCCTCCAGCCTCATGCACGTTTCCAGTGGAGCCTGCTTCATTCGGAGCGGCTGCGGCGGCTGCTGCCTAATTGTGGGGACGGTGTGGACCTTAACCGAGATGCGAGCCCAAAGTCTTGGAGACCGAAGGGGTTTTAGGCCCGGCCCCCGGACTTTCACTGCCGAAAAAAAGAGAGAAGAGAGAGCGGAAGAGAGAGAGAGAGCTCCCCTTGATGGTTTGTAGCCCTGAAACGCACAGTGGTACGCAGGAAGGCTCGGGAAGGTCAATTGCATGGCCCGGGCTTGGGCATACCGTCCATACCCATGGCACTTCAAGACAGGGCAGGACGAGCGTTATGCATGTTATACAAAGTCTCAACGTCGTACCTCCAGCTGTCATCCAGGGCACCAGGGAGGGTGGACCTGAACATATGAATTATCAAAATTCTGAAGTCGCCATTTCTGCGCAGACCTAGTGCTCAATATGCCACGATGCAGATCTCCCAGGTCCCACGCCCAAATTAGGCGCCCGGTTGTTAAACGATTGCTGGCCTTTTGGTTGAGTTAAGGGCTTTTCGTAAAAAGCCCGTCCTTGTGCACGGAGCTCACAACAACAAAGCAACTCAGGCAGCAGCGGCTGCTGTGGGGGCTGCAGGGACCTCAGACGTTGTAGCGCACGAGCCCCCGTGCATGCACGCTCTATATTGCCGCAGGCGAAACTTCCCTGAGCGCAGAATGGCTTGTATCGGAACGAACAGAGTTTTAGCAACGTATTGTTCTTCATGGTTCAAGGCGCAGCCCGGTCACACCTGTGATAAATACCTAGGGCAAACTGAGCTGGTGCAAGGGTTGACCCTCTCATACAGCTATGAACGCTTCGGAGGGGCTAGTGAACGGGTTCGCACTACCGCAAGACTTCACAGGCCCAGCCAGGCCCCTCCCACTGCCTGCATTCCTGTAGTGAATGCTTCTGGGGGCTAGTGCCACAGTTCATGCTGTTCGCGGTGGTGCTTGGTGCCATCCTGATCACTTTGTGGAGCAAGTGATTTGGACGTGAGCGCCATGAACATTGTAGCGTGACGCTGGCACCTGGCTCCCCACCATGGCAGTCAAATCGAACGTTACTGAAGAGGATGTGATGATTCTGTTAATTGTTTACCTAAGCCCAGAGCGTTTGCAAGATTCCGCAAACCTTGGCTCTTTCCTGCTGGCCCAACCGTCCCCAAAAGAGGTTGCGTGGCGGCTGGCTTTCGCAGGAAATCTGCCAAGTCCGGACCCTTCCGATTCTTTGAAAGGTTGTAAGATGTTGTAAGCCATCGTAAGCTGGAGTTGATCATTGGGGTTTTTGTCGGCAGTGGAAGTGTCGGTAGAGTGTAAGACCGCTCCCAAGCCTGGCTACACCCGACCCAGAACATTGAATAGCAACCCATTCTGAGCCTGCCTTCTGAGTCCAGCACCCTCAGCTCTCAAATCGTCTCAGGTCCAAACTTGCTTCTCAGCCATCTATGGGCCTTGCACTCAGAGCTCAGACTTCGAGTTCACGACTTGTGCAACGCTGCGTGCTTTATGTCTTCATTGATGTAGAAGTGGAAGTTTCGCACGTCGAGCTGTCCCGACCTGGGTATCTGGGCACGAGTCAGTTTACCGACGCACAAAGGTGCCTTGAGCACCTCCCTCGCTGCGCATTACGCGCACTGGGCAGGGCGCCGAGAACAAGACATACGCAAAGAGGTCACATAGAGGTCCCTGCAAATACAAGAGGCTCTCGACTCTTGACCTGTCGTCGGCGCATCTGCGCACTTGATCCTTCCCAAGTACAATCGAGGTGCAAAGAGTCTTGAGCTTCGTCTTGTGCCTCCTCTGCTGTTCCAGTTTATCTGCACGTGGTGACCAGCTTGCCCTAAACCCTAAACCCTAAACCCTAAACCCTAAACCCTAAACCCTAAACCCGAAACCCTAAACCCTAAACCCTAAACCCTAAACCCTAAACCCCTAACCCCTAACCCCTAAACCCTAAACCCTAAACCCTCAACCCTCAACCCTCAACCCTAAACCCTAAACCCTAAACCCACCAAGATCGAGAAGAACGACGATATTCGCGGTATGCTCCAGAGGCATGGCCGAACGCGGTTCTCAAGCAGTGTGCTTCTTGATGTGCATCCTGCTTCTGTTTCTGTGCTCATGGGGGCCGAGATCTTAGGGGTTTAGGGGCTTTAGGGGTTTAGGGGTTTAGGGTAGTATGAGATCTTTCACACCAGGGACTACAAGGCTCAGATGGCATGGGTCTACGAAGGTGCTCCTAGCATGGCTTTGAGGGCACTGATGGCATGTCGTGAGAAAGAGCTTTCCCGAGAGGTTTGCGCAGCTCTACAACAATCCGGAAGAGATTGTGCCGGGCCTTCGGCAGTGTTCCACAGCATTTTGTCTTCCACGTTTGTGATTCCTGATTTGAGGGCGGGATGCGACTTCGTCGAGAGGTCGCATATTCGGTTTCTGACGCACTCGAACCACACGGCTTTTGTTCTGCAGCCCTCTCTTGCGGGATCGCTTTCGCCCTCTCTTCAATGTTAGAGTTTCTTCTGAAAGGACGGTGCAAATCCCGACCCTGTTGTTGTCTGAGACCGGGGCTTTATTCGAGGTTTTCCGGCCTTCAGCTCCAGTAAAGGTAGCAGATCTTAGGGTTTGGGCCCGGAATCGGGGCAGGCGCGCTGTATTCCAGCGCCAGACGGGGTTTTCCCATCTCATTCTCCCTTCGTTGAGTGCGTTGTTGTGTTGAATCTCTTCCTTGACAATCAAGGGCGTCCGCGGACACGGCGATAACCATGCCGACGCTGAAGGTGCGCCCTGAGAGGTACTACTTAGACACTTTGGAGAGAGGGAATCGGCGTAGGTCGGGTTCTTGATAGCTGCATCAGTGCTTGTTGAAGTGGGGTCTGCAGCGTGGGTGCTCGATGTGTTGGCTCTGTTGCAAGTTGGGGGACAATGTACCGCAGCATCCTCTGGCTCCTCTGGCATTCTTCTGTCTAAAGTGCCTGCGCTTCGCTCGGCTGTGCACTGTGCTCCTGGCAAGATACTGGCAAGCTCTAGCTGGGCCTGTTTTGGGCGGTGCATGTCCCAGGTCCTTGCCGCAGTAGTACAGTAAGGAACTCGGGAGAGGAGTCGACTAGTGGAACTGCTATGTGTCGACCTCGCCCATGCCTGGGCCCAAATCTGTGCCTCAAGTCTCGAAGGGGAAATCGCAGGCGAGGGCCAAGGCCCCTTTTGTACGAGAGGCCGGACGGCCTCAGTGCCAACACATGGCAATCGGCGTCGGTTCCTACATGAAACCTCTGAACGCCTTCGGCCGTCATCGGCCGTGGCCCAGGATTTCACAAACTGTTCGGGGCTTGACGTTCTGCAAGTTATTTATTGTTGTCTGGGGATGCTGGACAAGCCTTAAAAATCCCGGTGCAGCATGCTGCTCTGCAGCATGACTGCGCGAATGTAATACGATCCCCCCCGTGTTGCTGTCAGCGAACCTGCACGAAGCTCTCATTCCCAACAAGCTTAATGAGAGCCCTTGCCCTGGGCAGACGCCGGAGGGCGACACCACGCCTTTGCCAGAGAAGGCTCATCGACCGGCGGTTGCGGGCTGATGGTTCCGTCTTTCTGTAGGGCAAAATGCCTTTAAGCCCTTCCCATTGCAAAAAGCTAGAGCCGTCGATCGGAAGACCTCACCAAAGGCCTTCTGAGACCATTCGGTTCAGAGGCTATAGCTTGCCGAATCTCAGGATTTGTGGCGCAGCCTTGCGCTTGGGGTTTCGCATTGCGTTTGTAGTTCGGGTTTGGCACCAGCCTCTAACACTGAAGTCTAGCTTGAAAGCATTGGCTCCTTGGCGGAACGCCCAAACCAAGAAACGCGACCGTTGTTCTGGTCGACAATGTGACATTGCTCTATAGAAGTCAAGTTTGCCCCGGAGCAGCGGTGTATAAGTGAATGCTCATTTGTAGTTTGAGTTCTTGCTTTCCCATTGATGATGTTGCTTGGGAGGAGGGTGTGTGCCCACCGAACATCCTGGCCGCATCCTTGGTCGCTGATCATGCACTGGCATGTGCTCTGAGTGCTTTTCTGCGCTGGGATGTTGAAGGATTTCCTACACCCTAAACCCTAAACCCTTGACAGACTACCACTAGAACGTGAGGTTTGATACTGTTTAACTGTTTCTTTGGTTTACTCAGCACGACTCAGAGGCAAGACGGGTGTGAAATCTACCCTTCTTTACCCTCTTGTCCAGTGTCGGCCGAGTTCGTGTCTCGTGTTGTCAGAGTCATCTAGTGTCTTTCCTCACCCAACACCCCCTAAGGAAGGGCGGAACTTGGACTTGTTGTTCTCCGTTGAGCTCGAGTTAGGCTCTGTAGTGGACCGCCAAACCCAGTCTCAAACTGGAAGCCCTAAACCCGAAACCTAAACCCGTGGTGCTCATGCGCACAGTTCTAGCTTCAGCCTATAGCCTTCCGGTATTCATGTCGAAGGATTGAGGATCGTTCAATCGGAAGGCTGCTTTCAATGCGCTGTTGCATTCATCCCCTTCCGCACTGGCAAGTTCTGACAGTCGATCTGGCAGGGAGCATGTTATAACCTGTAACCTTTGACCGCTTCAGCGACCTGACCTCACGTCTCAACCCAATCGTCTACTAACCTTGAGGACTGGGCAGGAAACCCTTAACCTCTTGGTTATATAGAATCCTGCTACATACAGACGGTAACCTTTTTTTGACCCTAAACCCTAAACTCTAAACCCTAAACCCTAAACCCTAAGGGTCTTAAGTAGCTTGGGGAAGCCGCTCGACCCAGTCTGGCAGCGTGGTCCCAACGGAGCCCCAGCAGCGCACCGAGCGGAATCGGAGCGTTTAGGGTTTAGGGTTTAGGGTATAGGGTTTAGGGTTTAGGGTTTAGGGTTTCGGGTTTCGGGTTTCGGGTTTAGGGTTTAGGGCTACTGCTTTTCAAGGGGTCCTCGAAGTTGGGGGGGTTTACAACAATGGAGGGGACCCCCCAAGATAGATCTCCAAAGAGTAGGATCCCCTTATAACATGGACCACAATCAGGTACTCCCAGTTTAGGACTGATCCGGAAATCAAGGCACGGTGTGGCAGTCGAGGGCGTGGACTTGACATGGAATCGCACGTCAAGCCCAGGACCACACCACCAATTCAAAGACAGCGTCATCATATTTCGATTTCTGGGCTGTGCTGGATTTCGCGCCTAATTTGCCATGTCGGCCGAGGCAGAAGATGGGCCCAGCACCAGGCGGGTGGGCGATTTGAAGCGAGTGAGCTTGGGAATAAAGTTGGCAATGATAGGCTTCGTCGATAGAGCCTATAGGTTCCGTGTCCCGCGTGCCTGGTACCCTCCCCCCCCCCCCCCCGTCCCGGATTTGAAGCCCTTACCCCATAAAGCCGAAAAGCCGTAAACCCTGAAAACGCACTGAGACTCACGGGGCAAGAAGCCTTAAACAACCCGCAGGGGGCATTGGGGGGGAGGGGTGTTGCGATGCATGTACAGACCCTAGCTGATGGTGTGAACCAGGCTGGGCAGAGGGGGACGGGGTACAAGTGGAGTAGCTAGCTCTTTAGGGTTTAGGGTTTAGGGTTTAGGGTTTAGGGTTTAGGGTTTAGGGTTTAGGGTTTAGGGTTGAGTACAAGAATCCTCCATGCCCATCTTCCGACAGACCTCCATTCATTCAAATGTTCGGAAGCTGCACTGCGTCGCACAGGCTAAACGCAGCCAAACCAAGACCAATCCACACTAAGCGCTGAACACCCTAAACCCTAAACCCTAAACCCTAAACCCTAAACCCTAAACCCTAAACCCTAAACCCTAAACCCTAAACCCTAAACCCTAAACCCTAAACCCTAAACCCTAAACCCTAAACCCTAAACCTTCTTGAGCGTTCAGGCAAATTTAGTGCCGGGTGCCGCAAGCACCTTCTCGATGGCATGGGCTGCTGCGCTCAGTTTGGAACCTGCAGAGCCTTGCTCATTGCTCAAGACGCTCTGCTTTTTTGCACCGTGATGCCTAAACCCTAAACCCTAAACCCTAAACCCTAAACCCTAAACCCTAAACCCTAAACCCTAAACCCTAAACCCTTGTTCCTGCTTTTTTGCTCCTCGGCCAAGGCGTCAAAAGCCAGACGCTGGTAGAGTTGGCCATGCCGGTAACCTCAGAACCTCAGAATGACATGGGGGTGTAGGAAAGTCTAAGGGACCCCTAGTAGAGACATCAAATCGGAGGATGCCCTCATAATAAGGTTTCCCGTAAGGTACCCCTGATTTCGGAAACCCCCACATGTATGTTGATCGGCAAGCTCGGGTCGCATATAGGAGGCTTGGGGGGCAGGATACGGCGATGCAAGGCAGACTTGCCATAGATTTGAGGCTAGCGGCGAAGCAGTACGAAGTGTGGGGGTGCATGCCTGCATTCCAAAGTAGACTCAAGATGAATGCAACCGGGTCCTGAGCTGAGCTTGCTCCACTAGCTTCCAGTGCTCGAGTGTTAGCTTGTTTCGGTTGCCTACTGTGAACAGCTTGAGGCTTGCGGCAAGCGAAGCACGCTGCCATGAACCTGTGAGGTAAAACGGCAATAGGATGAGGCACCTGGAGCCGTCAAATGCTTCAACGCAGACGTTGGGTCAGGTTGCCCCCTGAACCCTAAACCCTAAACCCTAAACCCTAAACCCTAAACCCTAAGCCCTAAACCCTAAACCCTAAACCCTAATACCACAGCTCTTGGAACCTGTGTCGAGGCGATTGCGCTTTCCTGCGACCGCATTCGCCCAGGCCCAGTCCAAGACCTGTCGGTCCATCTTTTG
Source organism: Symbiodinium natans (assembly GCA_905221605.1). Lineage (NCBI taxonomy): Eukaryota > Dinophyceae > Suessiales > Symbiodiniaceae > Symbiodinium > Symbiodinium natans. Next base: position 77,832 of record CAJNDS010000370.1, on the reverse strand, counting down.
ACTTTTGCTTGCTTGGGGAAGTTTTTAAGTCCTGTGAACTGCTAAGCGCGCGCCCGCATTTCAGGCAACATGTTTACATTCAAGCTGCAACTTGTTCCGTTCTTCTGATCGCCATAAGATAAGCAGCCTTGAATATGTGAACATCGCAAAGTAGGTGAAACACATTTCATTTGGGCCCTCCAATGCAAAGACACACATCCCAGGAATTCTTTCGTTTGCTTTTCATTTGATAGCTGGAACGACTCGGATTTGATGATGTTGCTATTTAATGAGAAGAACCTGTTCTCAAAGCAAGAATGCGAACGAGACATCTTTGCGTAGCAAATGGCACGTTCCCTCAATTGCCACTCCGCTCATGGTCAGGCATACCAGCAGCTAGTACTCTCCTGCTCTCCTATTTCAGATTTCAAAATAGAAGTAGCTCTTGCCGTTGTGCCACCCAACCCGAAAGCTGAGCGTCTCTTGGGCCTCTTTTGGGCAAATGGCAGGAAGCAGAGCGACAGGCCTGACAGAGTCTGTATGTCTTTGGGGGTCCAGGGTGCGTCACCGAAGTGTCGAGGGCGATGAACCCAAAGAATCGTGATACAGTCGTTTGGCCATGGTTCGTTTGCCGTGGTTGCTATCCAGAGCCGTCGATAGGTTGAGGGTTCAAGTGTGTGCCGCATGTAGCGGGACGGGGGCAGTGCCGTTTGTAGCATTTTGCTATACACGGCTCAGGTTCTGCATGCTGGGAGTGGCAGAAAGGCTTCTACAAACTGCAACCAAAAGCCATGCTGAGGTTTAGGGTGTAGAGAGGACTGCTGCAAAGACATGTAGCAGCTTTGTTGAAATCTGCCAGCTCGGGGTCATGTAGTCCCCAGTGAGCGCCCCATGTTGCACAGCTCTCCTAACTTAAAGCTGCACAAGCTAGATTGAGGTCTCGGAATTCCAGGCAAGTGCCTGACCCCAAATGAACCGTACAGCTGCACATCTCGGACAATTGAACAGGAGGGCGCCCAACTGTCCAACCCTGCGGATTTTCGGGCGACCGCTGATGTTGTCTCCCCGAGCAGGATTTGAAATGTGCACTGCTCCAGTCCAGTCACAACTGCTAAAGGCTGTTAGAGCACCCGCATCAAACGCAAGCATAAAGGAATTTCTGTTAGCGCAACACGTCCGTTGTAGCTGAGTGTCTTAAGTCCTTGCGCCATCTCACATGTGCAGTTGTGCATGATGGCTGTTACCTGCAATGGGTAGCCTCCGCCCCAAGGCACTCGCCAAGCTTTGCCAGGTCTCAAATCCGACATTGCAAGTTCTTCTTGGTGACAGGCACCCCTAAACACAAGTTTTGAATGAGGCGTTTATAGATTCTTCTGACAATGGTAGAGATTACGTTCTTTGGGCCACGGGCTGCCAACTAGGCTTTTCGCAGCGTTTCCGGCGCTTTGGGATTGTACTGAGCCCTTGTTCATGTCACGGTGGAGTCCTCGGTGAGTGCAGTGGGAACGTCCCCCCATCCCCGAATCCCGAGCTCAGAAGCTAGGTACGCAGACTGGGCAAGCGCCGGCTACATGCTTCACTACGAGAGGCTGCTCTCACCTCAGCCGGGCCAACATGAGACAAGGCATGACAAGATCCGATAACCAGTAATTGCTTATAAGGGCAATATAGGGATTATTGTTTCTTATTCTTTTTTCAAGCAAATAGTAGATAAGGTCCGAGACGGCCACCACTCATGCCCGCAAGAGTTTGTGCTGTATCCGCCTCATAGTCATTGTCATTGAAATTTGAAAAAACATCGGTTTTAGCACTTTGATTTGAAGTTGCTGAACCGTTACTCAATTCTAGGGCGTCTCTCAACAGATTCTCCGCGCTGCGCTTTTCTAAATAAATCATGTGTGTCGAAGTTATATGTCTGTGTGAAAAGTTCTTTGATTCCCAGCTTTTGGATTGTTGGATCACCCGCGGATTTTGTTGACTTCATTGGTTGCCCGCGATGGTAGGAGCTGCCAGCCTCATGGCTTTCGGCAAGCAACGTATTCCAGCGGCTTTTGTTTGTGTAGTTGTCAAGCCAAGCCAAGACAAGCGACCTTTCCGGGCTTCCGACATTTGGCACCATTTTGTCGTGATTTGCCGCGTCATCAAGCACGTGCCGGAACAGATACCAAAAGCAAAAGCCAAACCGAATGCATTCTCAGGGTTCCAAGTCAAACGCAGAATGGCGACTTCTAGCCTATCTTGATGTTTCTGCCAAGACAAGACCTTATCGCATGCATCTTCCAGTACTAGTCAGCCTTTGTGTCCGTTCAACCTGTAGTACACAACTGATTCTTTGAGTTGCTTGGGCTGCGAGCCAGTACTTGGGCGTGCAACTGCTTGGGCGTTGATGAAAGCATTCTGCTGTTTAGGATACCCTGGGATGTTCCCCCTTAGACTGGCAGTCCCTTTCAGAGATTGTAAGACGAGGATTAAGGACTGTTAGTAGAAGTGGATCTAGGGTTTAGGGTTTAGGGTTTAGGGCAACATCCCAAAGGATACCACATGGTGTTATGATGGTACGCTATCATCAGGCTGGCGGGCGCAGGTGCCGATGGTACGGTCACAGCTGCCGGCGTCCAGGAGTTGATGGGGTTTAGGGTTTAGGGTTTAGGGGCATAAAGGGGGCACGTAGGATTGCAATGATTGCAGCGTGAGCAAATCTTTCGATTCTCGCGCGGCTGATCTTTGTTCAGAATGCTTAGAACAGGCCGAGCCACTCCAGCTGTGTGGACATTTTGCTTCTAGTCGTCGATCAAAGCCTGGTGATTTTGCTTTGCTTTGTGCAACCTGAAATTGGAGCACCGCAGGACCCGTTTGCTCCTCAAGGTGTCTCATGGCTTGTTCCAATTTCAGCACGAATCGCAACTGGTCAGGAGGTGGGGGACCCGATGCGCCAGGAGGTGCGGAATCCAGACATATAGCACAGGGTGATATCGCACTGGAGCTTCATCCAGAGCTGAGTGCATCATACACCACTTGCCAGTCACTCAGATCCGTATCAAAATATTTTAACTCTGGTGCTGCCATTTCTGTATTTTCCCCAAGCAGGCAGACCATTTATAAAGTTCAAGGCTCTGTGTGGACTCAAGGTGAGGCGGACTGGAGCGGCAATGGTCAAAGCCATCAAGGCACACAATCCATGAATGCTTATTGGCTAAAGGTGCTGGAATGCAATAGCTGCTCAGATCGGCAGGGATCTTGGGGTATTCTGTGGCGCGCGCAATCTGCCTTGCGGACGCACTGAACGCGATCAGTTAGGCCCTGAAGACGCTGCGAAGAAACCTCCAAGCAATTGTCCAGGCGTTCGCCACGGCCGACCTTCGTGCTCGACGCGAGCTGTGCACTCAGCTCCCTGTGAACTGTGTGCATGAAAGATGTTTGGTTTTTCGGTTGGTGGGGCAAGGTATAGTGTATAGATGTTGACGTTGAGTGCTTTGGAAGAGTGGGTTCGAGTATTGCTCCCCTTTGGCAGCTTGCAAACCCTCCCGAGAGAGGAAGTTGCAGCCTGGGTTGCTCTGCGAGTTGCTTCATACCATTGGCCACAGGGTAGCTTGGAGCCCAACGTGCTGCGACGTGCTGGGGGCTAAAGTTTTCTGTAATTTAGACACATATAGACGATGTACGACGGCGGATTTCTGTTGTGGGTCCGACATCAATGTATGCGACGTGTCGGCTTGAGATGCCGGAGGCAGGTGAGGCCCATCATGGCGTCAATTTAGGGTGTGGGGTTTAGGGTTTAGGGATCGGCATCAAACAATCACCCATTTTGCCTATGTCCGTATTTTCAGGGTGATTTAAACGCTGACGCGAAGCCGCCTCGACAAGGGTACCAAGGTGAATTAAGGGTTCACGAGAAGTGGGGGTAGGCCCAGCCCCCAGCCCTTTCCGCCCCCAGCCCCAGCCCCCGCCCCCCCCCCGCGCCCCCGCCCCCCCAGCCCCCAGCCCCAGCCCCTAGCCCCCAGCCCCCAGCCAGCCCCACCCCTAGGGGTGCCGCAAGCTCCTGTAGTGTAGGAGACAGGAAGACAGGTGAGGGGTTAATTAGAGCAGGATGAACTCATGCAAAGGTTCCACAAGACAATGGGTGGGGGGGAGGTGGGGGGTAGGTGGCCCCACATCTCCCCTGGTCCCGGCACGTTGTCCGCATCTGGACACTGATCGGCCTGGGGGGGTACTTATTCCGCGCAAAACGAAGAAGTTCGCCTGCGCACTTGGCGGCTTGGGAGGGGGTAGGGGTGGGTACAAGTATGAAAAGTTCCCTAGACCTGGATGTAAACGCCGCAGGCCTCCGGCCTCGGCTGATTTCCATAGGGCATTATGCAAGTAAATCTTGATCCTGGCACAGCTGAAACGATCGAACAGGACCCAGTGATTAGATTCGCTACAGTAGATCACCCTTCGCCCAGCGTCGGAAGTTCTTTTTGCCACCTGCAGGCAGCACAACGAGGCACTGCGCATTCGCCTAGATCGGCTTGTCCACAAGCCTGAAGGTGATGGCCCCGCGCTCAGAGGGCTGTGCTGTGGCTGGCTCATCCGCTGCCATGCAAGCACGCAGAACTTTGCGATGTAAATTCATGGGCTCCCGTACACCAGTAGCAAAACGTTGCAACACAATCTGACATCATGCAGATCAGAAATTCAGGTAGAGAAGGCATTGAAGCTTGATGTGCCGCGTCTTCACAAAAAAACGACAGTCCACAGCATGAAGCTGTCCCTGTACGCGAAGTTCCCGTCCACGTCACTTCCTACAGCCCTGCCAGTGGGCCAGCCCAGGTGAGCCGGAGCCACCTCTGCCTGAGGAGGTGCTGTTGCACTTGGAGTGCTGGGCCACGGTTTCATAGAAGGTTCATCTCGAGTCTAACCCGTGAGCCAGCCGTTCTTTGTTTTTTTCGAGTCGCAACGTCTACGCCGGCTTTTTCGCGTGCTTGCCGAGGGTTCTAGGTCATCAAGGCCTCAGAGTCCATCTTTCTAAGCGGGAGTCCCTGGCTTCTGCAAGCCCGACCATCAACATCTGAAACCACCAGAGGCATCCAGGTCCGCCCCCGGCTAAAGCCCGCAAACCTCAAGCCTGTCCTGATGTTCAGCCTAAATTTTCACAACAGTCTGACACGCCAGGCCAAGCCGACTTCTCCAGTTCCAACGCCTGGAACCAGGAACTACGCAGTTGTTCATCATTGTTGCTGTGCCAGCTTGTGACCGGCAGAAAGTGGACGACGGGTTGCCTTTCGAGTCCCTCATGACAGAAGTGTTTTTTTCACGCCACCGGCGTGTGCACCGAGGTCGATGCCTGCAATGCAAGCGATGCAAGCTGTTTCCCACGTAGAAGGTCTTTGAGTTCATTTGGGACGGGTAGATGCGTACAGCTGTCGAGACTGCGGGAACACGAGGACAAGGAATGCTTCTGCTGAAGCATCTGCCCGACATCTTTTTGGAACCTACGCAGCCAGAAGATCTGCGCAGCGAGGGGACTTTTCCAAGACTTTTGGCATCCTGACCTCACAGGACCTGGCTGTCACAAAGATTCACAAACCAGTCGCCTGCAGCCACATGGCCTGCGCTGCCCTAAACCTTAAACCCTAAACCCTGAACCCTGAACCCTGAACCCTGAACCCTGAACCCTAAACCCTAAGCCCTAAACCCTAAACCCTAAACCCCAAACCCGAAGTCCTAAACCCTAAACCCTATACCCTTCCAGCCCTTGTGTAAGCCACTTCCAAAGCCCGTGCTTCTGGACAGTTGTGGGGTTTACGAACATACGGGACCCCGAATCTAGACCCCGACCAGTAGGATTCCCTCGTAATAAGGACCCCAATAAGCAACTTGTACCCCTAATTTCGGAAACTCCCAGTCAGATTCCTCAACAAGGCTCAGCAGCTCCAATTCTCCAAGTCTGGGATGCCAGCGTCTTGGTCCAGAATCCTCCACTCCTCCACAGGCTTCTCAGAGAGCCGATGCAAGGAAGGGCTCCCCCTTTTCTTGCGAGGCAGGTGACTGTAGCAAGACACAGATGTTCGAATTTGGGCTGTCCATCATGGATGGCGTTCAACAGTCTGAGCCTTGTCTCAACTCAGCCAAAGCCAAGAGTGGCACGGCAATCTTACGAACTCGAAGAAGGCTAGACTTTCCAAGCCTTTAGAGTCTTCAGCGCGCCACGGCGCATACTCGAGCATGAGCCCATGTGGTGTAGAGTTGCTTCGAACGTAGCAGTACAACGAGCAGAAAGGTTTTAGGATCCTGCACTTTTGTCTGCCTCGCATGTTTCACACCCTTGGGGGTGCCTTGCACAGTGCAGCGTGTGGACATGTCTCGTCTTGCGGCGTTTAGACCCAATGCCTGAGCCCAAACCTAAGCTTAACGTTAAGTATCAGCGGATGTGAGAAGGGGGGGGGGTGAGGCGTATGGAAATTTCAGATGCAATAGGTGTAGCTTTATGTATACGCATGTATGTATGTATATTTACACGTGCTGTTTTTGGCACGACCGCCTGCATGCAGTCACCAAATGGGTATTTCCAAAAAAGTTGTTTTGAATAGGGGTACCCCTTCATATACCGCAAATAGAGTAGAATCCCCGTAAAGGGACCCCCGAAAAACGGTACCCCCATTTTCGAAAACCCCCAAATCTACAAGTGACTACAGACCCCTACGGGGTTGATCACTTCCAGCAATGTCCTGATGTGGAATCACAGCGGGTTGCGATTGCTGGGTTTCGTTGGACATAAATGTGTCAAGATGGTTTTGCCTGTAGCCATCTCAACGTGTTGGCGCAACTTGGCTGAAAAAATCAGGGGATCGCACTTGCCAGTGGAACCAAGTAGCTTCAACATGCTTAAGGATTAAGAACTTTTACGTGCTTCTTGGGTACAAGCCTTGAAGACTTGTAACAACTCAGACTTCTACATGCGCAAATAGGTCAGGACCCCGCATTATTAGTGATGGCTCCGTGGTAGTTCACGAGGAGGCTACCCACCATACAGCTGCTGCACGGCCGTCATATTTTGTACGGGGCGGTGAGGTTAGCGCCTGGGAATGTCGAGCGTATCCTTGAAAACCTTAAGATTTCAGACCCAACCGTCACAACATGCTCATGAAGCAATGCATGTCTAGCCACAGTAGAAAATATTCTATGCAGATATCTCCCTTGTCACTGGTGACAAGCAGGTTGAACATGACATTTCCCGAGAATGCCCCGTTGAATCTGAGCTGGCATTCCATAGCCCAAAATCTGGATCGGCGAATTCCCTAAGGCAGTCATACCGTGGTGTTTTCGTGACGGGGGGCCCTTAATGTAATGAATCGAGCCTGAAGGAATTCTTCCAAACGCCATTGACTGCATGTTTAGTCGAAACAAAAGGGCCCCCGGCCGCAGTGCGCAACAATGCGCAACGTGTTGCAAATCCACTCTGGAGAGGCCCCAACAAGGGTCGGTACTCGAAGGTAAACCCCTAAACCCTAAACCCTAAACCCTAAACCTTAAACCCTAAACCCTAAACCCTAAACCCTAAACCCTAAACCCTAAACCCTAAACATGCAAGTGAACTCCGAGGGCCCCTCCTGACTTTGGGGCGTGCAGGCTAGCACTGCCCTTGGCATGAAGCTGCCTGCAGAAAAGTGGCTTCTTACTACGGCGATGACTTCCGAAGGTGGAGCACTCCTGAGGTACGAGGTTCCCCACTAGATGTACGAAACCTTGGGCTTCAGTTCAGGAAGCATTGTTCTTGTTGGAGGGTTCTTGGAGTCAGCGACCCAAGCAGCAAGGCACGACATGCAACTTTCTGCTTACTAAGCAGCGACATTCCCTGCCGAACACATGCTTGGGCCATGTCCAGTAAGCAGGAAGGCATGGGAAGGCTCTGCTCCGCAGAAGCGACATCGTGGGGGGTGCCATGGGATGGATACCTTAAGCAGCAAAAAGCAGGAACTCGCAGGCGCACATGGACACAGTAAATCCATGCCACGGGGACTTTCGTGTTGCTTGGACTGGTTCGGTTGGTCGTAGCAAGGAGCTGCCTCAACCTTTCAGAACGAGCAACACTTCGAGTTTGCAACCGCCCCCCCCGGAATCCTGCTGCCCCAAGTGTGCGGAAGGTTCTTGGGTACATCACATCAACACTACTCGTACCAGACAAGCACTCGAGCAGACCGGCCTCTTCCGCACGATGGCGAACGCTGCTGTCCGCCGGCGTAGGCGTGGCAAGAAGTGGGGACACTGGGAGCTCGCGCCGCCTGGGTGCGGCATATACATGCGCGACTCTGAAGCCTTACCCGTTTGCCTCGCAAAGCTGTAAATACTTTGAGAGCTGACCTTGACTTGGTTGCTCCTCCATTTGCCTGCGTTACGCGCCTGTGCTCGCAAAGGGGCCGGCGCTTGCTGGTGTGCCTTGGCCTTGGCTGCGCGCCGGCCTTTGTGGATCCTGGGGCGCTGCTGCGAGGCGCTGCTGGCGGGTCCGGCAAACCGCACCGGTTCGCACGCGCTCAACACTGTCGCAATAGGTGTGTGAAGACGGGTCGCTGCAACTCGTAAATCGGCCGCTTTGATGGGCTTGGACAAGGTCATTCATACTGTCATACATCATACATTCTTCGTCTCACTTTGGGGTACTGAAGAAACAAAAAGAGCCATTTCTCCCAATGCCCCAAATGGCAACTGGGGCCTTCTGACAGGGCCAAGCAATGACAAGCACCGTGGCACCGTGCGGAAGCCTCCAGGTAATCCCCTCCCCTAATGTTAAACACCCCTACCCCCTAATATGAAATACCCCCCCCCCCCCCCCCCTACTATAGTCACATTATAGCATATTGGGGGATTTTCATATTAGGGGGTAGGGGGGGGGGTTCGACCTTCGGGGGTCTGCGTCCGAGGCTCCGCCTCCGCGGCACTCGTAGCAGCTCTGGCTGCACCTGCCCCGGCCGCGGCAGATTGGTCGGGCATCCGGTTTAGGGTTTGGGGGTTTGGGGGTTTAGGGTTTAGGGTTTAGGGTTTAGGGTTTAGGGTTTAGGGTTTAGGGTTTAGGGGTTTAGGGGTTTAGGGTTTAGGGTTTAGGGTTTAGGGTTTTCTTTGGCGCATGGCTTGGGAGAATGCCGCAGCTAGCAGGTTTCGGGATGGTGTCGTGGACGGCAGCTGCTGCTTTTTTATTGGCGAAGCTTTGTACGCTTATCCTTGGGTGGTTCTGATTCTTGACGTTTTCGCTCATCACCTCATCTGAACACTCTGAAACATGGGTGCCACCTTTCACCTTGCACAGGGCAGGCAAGAGCATGAGGGACCCGGCATTCGGTGTGTGAAATCGTGGTGTTTAGCCTCTGGGATGGCCTGGGCATTCCTGGGTTGTACACAGGTCCCAAGCAACTGCCCAGAAAGCACCTTCGCAGCCTGGTCAGAGGGGAGTATGCGTGTTGGTATGTGTGCATGCGTTGTATTGTACTGACATCAAACGATTTCTGTTATTTCATGAGCGACATCTGTTCCTTTCCGGATGCAGGTTCAGCTTTGTTTGGGGACTGAAGACTGATGAACAGGCACAGTGTTGCCCGGACGGTAGCAAGCTGCACGTACACTTCACCCGGGCCAGTTCCCTGATGTTTGTATAGGGCACTTAGAAGCAGCTAGTTAGAGCGAAGCCGTCAAGTTTCGCAATCGTGGCAAGCGTACCTTCTTCAACCGCGCGTCGATTCACTGCGAACCCCCCGTGTTCCCTCTCAGCTAAACAGCCCAAGTGTTCGAAGCAACGTAACAACAGAGAGTGTGATGCCGTGGATGTATGTGGCACTGAACAATGTCATGCCTGGACCCTAGCAAGTTCTATGCGTGGCATTCTTGGGAACATTCTGCATTCACTACTGCGTTCTGCATTCAGCTACTGCGGCATTGACATCAAGGATAGACGCGCACGCTCGCACAAAGAGAGGGGTAGTGATACCCTCTAAACATGTCAGCACTCTTGAGAGTGATGCTTCAGACTTTCCGATGCAAAGGTTGGTATGCTAGCTGATTTCCATGCAGGTTCTGGAGCGGCAAGAGAATGAGGTGGAAGAGGACAACCTCTCGTAAAGGCTGTTCTTAAGCAGGAAGCATGCATTGAGTCTTGGATCTGGTGTTCGAAGGGAGGGGTATACAAAGATAAACTTTCGACATTTGCGCCGGTCGGGTGAGGCCATCTGTTACACAGACCGGTAGGGACACCGTTTTGAAGTTCCAAACTGTCCCAGAACTGCTTTAGGCAAGTATGCACAGGAAGCGTACTTTTGAAGCCGCAGTATGATGCATGTGTAAAGCTTGCGTTGCGAAAGCCTGTATGCTGGCCACAAGGCAATACATAGTCACAACAAAGCCATTCTCTGAAACCTTCCTAGCCCGTGTTGTGCTGCACATGCGCTTTCCATACCTTTCACGATAAGCGAAGGAGCTTCAGCAGCAGCCCTTTTCCAACATCTTCGACCGGGCCAGGCTCCTGAACCTGGAGGCTCCTTAGGGGGTCGCCGTTGACACGGAGCACGCGCCAAGTGTACGTAGCCCACAGTACGGTGTGCAAAAGCCAGAGAGCAGCGCAGAGGCGACCTTGAAGGCGGAGGAGGCCACAGTAAAAGCTGAGGAGAAGGCCACTGAGCTTTTGGATGCAAGAGCCCAAGCAACCACTCTAGAGGGTTCATGTGCAGTTTCACGTCTTGGCGAAGAGCACCGCTTGCGCTCCTTGAGCCGCCCGCAGGACGTGGAAGCCAGCGCTAGCCGTGGGCAGGCGGGGGGGAAGCCGGATCGGGCTCCGAAGCGTTCTGAGCGAGTTGACGCTGACTATGTGTCATCGACCATAGTCTCAATCTGCAGTCTCGAGGTTGAAGTGGTCCAAATATTTTCTGTTTGTAAAGAGGCGTGCAAACCATGCCCAAGAATTCTCTAAGTGTAACTGAGTCTATACATGACACAGATTGGGCCACCCACAAACATGGCAAATGGCTCATGGGTTTCCTTTGAATTTGGCCGAGTCCTTCCTCGACTGGCAGGTTTCATGTAGGTTTTCTGTTGGAAGAAGCCCTGAACTGATTCTGAGCGGTGATCTCAGGACTTCCGTAGCCAGAGCAGCGCCTTCCGCAGCGATGAGCAAAAGCTGCAGGCGCTCGGTCCATGCTCCTTGCAACTGCCATTGGCCGTGCCAGCAGTGCTTGGTTAGCGAACCACGAGCTGCAAGATGTGGAATGCTGTGCCAGCTCCTTGAACTTTTTTGGTAGGGCCTCAGCCGCCTAGCCGAGCGCCTCCAATTCAGCGACAAGGCGCTGCTGAAATTGTGTCAAGGGTTCAAAAGGTCCCTTTCTAGGGGGTCGGATGGGTTGCCTCTCATGAAGGGGCTTGGGGCCTCAGCATTTAATCTGCGGTGCAGACTCTGAATCCAACACCACATAGGAACGCTGTGACTGCCACCAAAGGACAGCGCGGAGCTCAAAGATTTGATGCGGAAACTGCCTGGCTGATACCGAGAGCAGCGACATGCAGCGACTCTGCCGGGCAAAAGAGCGAGTAGCACGGTGAGCCCAGGATCCCAACACTTCTGCAATCTTTCGGGTTTAGGGTTTAGGGTTTAGGATTTAGGGTTGAGGGCTTTTATACCATCAGCAGATCACAGTCGAGCAACAGATGATCGATTGCCGCGTTGATGTGGTCAGCGTAGCACATGGTGCACGACGCCCATGCCGCCCATGTTTTTTTGATCATGTTGTATCAAGTTTATTGGCTCAGTATCATTACATTGATATGGTGACATTTCAGCAGCCTGCACTCTGAGGGCAGAGGGACAGTCTTGGTACTGTCAGCACGAGGGTTGAGAGCCATTTGCTGCGCGTTTGTTCAGCTTGAGCAGAGTTCTGATCGTTTGCCGCAGGCGTTTCCATTTCTTTCAAGCGCAAGAGCTGCTGCAGAACTCCAAACCTCTGACAGTGACATAGGAAGTCTCTTTGTCAAAGTGTTTTTTTTCTTTTTTTTTGGGGGGGGGGGGGGGGGGGGGGGGGGGGGGGGGGGGGGGGGGGGGGGGGGGGGGTGATTCTTGTTGTCTTGACTGCATTGAAAGAAGGATGGAGGGAAGAAAGGAGGCGAGGCGGGAAAGGAAAGGAGAGGAAAGGAGAGGAAAGGAGAGGAAAGGAGAGGAAAGGACAAGGAAAGGAAAGGAAAAGGACAAGGAAAAGGACAAGGAAAAGGAAAAGGAAAGGAAAAAGAAAAGGAAAAGGAAAAGGAAAAGGAAAAGGAAAAGGAAAAGGAAAAGGAAAAGGAAAAGGAAAAGGAAAAGGAAAAGGAAAAGGAAAAGGAAAAGGAACAGGAAAAGGAAAAGGAAAAGGAAAAGAAACGGAAAGAAAACGACAGGAAAAAGAAAGGAAAAGGAAACGGAAAAGGTAACGGGAAAGGGGAAAGGGAAAAGGGAAAAGGGAAAAGGGAAAAGGGAAAAGGGAAAAGGGAAAAGGGAAAAGGGAAAAGGGAAAAGTGAAAAAGGAAACGGAAAAGGGAAAAGGGAAAGGGCAAAGGGCAAAGGGCAAAGGGAAATGGAAAGCGGAAAAGGGCAAAGGGCAAAAGGGACAAGGGAAAGGGAAAGGGGAGCAGGGAAAAGGGAAAAGGGAAGAGGGAAAAGGGAAAAGGGAAAAGGGAAAAAGGGAAGAGGGAAAAAGGGAAAAGGGAAAAGGGAAAAGGGAAAAGGGAAAAGGGAAAAGGGAAAAGGGAAAAGGGAAAAGGGAAAAGGGAAAAGGGAAAAGGGAAAAGGGAAAAGGGAAAAGGGAAAAGGGAAAAGGGAAAAGGAAACGGAAAAGGCAACGGTAAAGGAAAGGGAAAGGAAAGGAAGGAGGGACGAACGAAGGAGCATACATAACTCATCATACATGGCGAGTTCTCAAAGCCTTGTTTGCTTTTTTGAACATAAAAGCACACGAACTCTGTACCAATCAACTATATGTCTTCGTTCTGAAGCAACCCCCCCTAGCTTCGCGCCAGCACTCAGTTTGAAGAGGGTGGGTATGCCTGAACAGAAACCAAGCTAAGCTGGCAGTGCAAGCATCTTGCCCTCAAGTTAGAATTGTAACATCTGCTGCGACGTGCCAAAAAGATGATTCCATATGATGGCCAACCGCCCCGGCTCGAAAAGGGGAGGTTGGGAACACTAACCTTGTCATTTATAATATACACTCGCGCTCATCTCACACGTTTATGTTAGGTAATGTATAGGATGCAGCAGTTATTCTTCAACATTAGACTTTTGTGTTTAGCATCTACCTTCTGACATTTGGAACTTTCACCTTCTTTCTTCATACAGGATCTATACTAATGTATGAATGGCAAGATGTTCTTTTGTATTCTACACTAGGTACTAAAACAACAATTAATGCTACCCAAGCAAGAAAAAGGATTTCTTGGATACTGAAGGATTGAGGAATTCTAGAGGAAAGCAAGGTTTCCTTTTGGAGTACAACACAAACAAAGACATTTTTGCGATGGAGCGTTACTCTCAAGAAAGGAAGTAGGGATTCGTTCTCAAGCCTAGAGAAACTACAGGCTTCGTGGAAACAATCACAGCTAGAGGAGGTCTCCAAAAAAAATATGCAGCAAATAGAGGGTTTCGTATGATAGATTTCAGGGACTAGTTTTAATTCAAAGACACGGGCGCTAACACCCTTGCGACTTAGAATGCGCACGGCGCAGAAGCGAGACCGTGCGGCGCGCAGAAACTACGAGAGGGTTGTCGCGTGGGATTTGCAATGCGCACGGCGCCTAGGCGAGAGGCACAAAACCTACATACATCACAATGAGTTCCCACTGCAAAAACACCGCACTTTCTTCAAAGTCCCACGCCCAATAACAGATCCCTTACTCCTGCACTTGAGTCCTGCGACCATTGGCCTGCAACAGCTAGAGCGTGAGCACGCTTCGCCAACATGTCCATGGCGAGAAAGCAGCCGCTCGGATTAACTAGATTCAAAACTGGGACAGCAGAGTCAGAAACTCGACCTGTCAAGAAATGAGGAAGAGTGGTGAAATACGACCAAAGATGCACATGTTGGTGGGTTTAGGGCTGCGTTTGGAGTTTCTTTCCATGTGACGGTCTCAACTGCAGGCAAGCGGTGGGAATGCACAAGGGGTCGTTTAGTGCCAGCCTGCTACCGCCGCAGAAGTTGATTTTCTTTAGGCTAGACTAGACACAGCTGCACAGAGTTTCAAGATATTTTTTC
>CAJNDS010000370.1:28622-61122 GCA_905221605.1 Symbiodinium natans | reverse complement strand
CCCGGCCGAATGGCTTGAGTACCGGCACAGGCCATTTACAGTTCAGCCAAGTGCTTTTGCGCCAAAGCAGGGAAGCTCCAGGAGTAGAAGCAGAATTCTTGCTCTACTGCCAGGAATCTGCAGTGGCGAACGGGGCTTGCTAGCGGTGCCCACGGCGAGGCGCACGATTGTGTGATCCACATCGGGAGGTTTAACGGTCGTGTCTCGAGTTTGCTGACCCCGCCTTGCGAGACTCCCGGCATATGAGCCTCTCAGCAGAAAATATTGTCAAGGCAATCAAGGCAACTTAGCTTCAAAATGCCCTCTCATCATATGACTTCATGGTCAGGCAAGGGATCGGTTCTCCGTACCTTGACACCTATTTTGCCAAATCCGGCGTGGCTTTTCCCCGTGCACTGTTCATCAGCCTCCCCACCCACCTTTAGCTGTGCCACGCCTTACGTGCTCGAAGTGCAGAACCCTAAACCCTAAACCCTAAACCCTAAACCCTGAACCCTAAACCCTAAACCCTAAACCCTAAACCCTAAACCCTAAACCCTAAACCCTAAACCCTAAACCCTAAACCCTAATGGAACCCGAGCGCGCCCAATTAGCAAAGCAGACAGGTCTCCGACCTCGTCAGCGATGAGACCTCGGTGCCGCAGCCTGCAGATGTCCTGTCCTCGGTGAGCTGACTGGGGGTTTCCGAAAAGAAGGGACTCTATAGTCCCGTAAGGCACCCCTAATTTCGGAAACCCCACTAGTCTGGGGGCTCTATGGCAATCATGTTCCATCGGCACTGGGGGCTTTTGCCTGCGCGGCTTTAAGTTTTGAAGTTCGTCAGCTCACACTTCGCAGTCGGCGGCCAGAGAACATGCCAGTAGAGTATGCAATGACTTGAAGCCGAGTGGCATGTTGTTTCGTGCCACAAGAGGTGCAGCAGACCGTCTCTCGAAAACGGTCTGACTTGGGGACCACTCAAATGTCGCGCAACTTGGCAACACTTTGTATGTTGTGGCCAGAAGGACTTGCGAGGCTGAGAAGAGCCACTAAAAGAGTCTCAAAGTCACAGGAAGCTGTCTCGTACCACCTTGCGGTGAAGTAAAGGAATCCTTGGTGCATATTCTCCTGATTTCAGTAAACCCACACGCCTGCCTGCGAAACACCTGCGCGCTCGACTGTGGTTGTTGATCGACTTGTCTAGCTATGGTAGCAAGGACATGCAACAGATGCAACATCCTTCTGCTGCATGCAGAAAACAGTGATTGCCCTAAACCTCCTAAACCTCCTAAACCCTAAACCTCCTAAACCCTAAACCCTAAACCCTGATGGATGCTCAGGTTGCGCTTCGTGGCCGACCTTTGAGGCACGCTCGCCGAGGCACCCGCATAGCTCGAGCCGCTCTTAGATTTGATGGCGTAAAGCCCCACGAGGCTCTTTAAGATCTAGGGTTTCTTGCTAGACCATGGACCATAGCGGCTTACGTACCAGGTCCTACCGACCATGCGCCGAGCAGAAACTCCAAGCAGGAACCCAGACGTGTCAGACAAGACACACACACACACACACAGAATTTCTTCTTTTCGATGGGAGCTGCTGCCCGAGAGGCCGAGCCGTCCGCTCGCCCCAAATGCCTTTGGAGTTTTGCTTCGCAGCTTAACCTGTGGCGTGCATGCTGTCGGTCCCAGTTCCCAATTGGGTTCTGTGCTCTGCTGTTGCGAACAACGCGTCGAAACCCGTATGTGCAGTTCAATCTCAGATACTCGGAAGCACTCAGAACAATGGAGCGTGTGGGCTTCGGCTGATGCAACTCTACTTCCATCTTGCCCTGCCGTCTCGACAGGAAGATCTGGATGCTGAGTCCAGAGATGGAGTCGGATCTAAAGGCCTTTATGGGGATCATGCAGTCGAAAGCTCCATCAAGAAGGTTCACAATCGCACCAGGATCAACCAGAGCTATTGGTGCACTGAATCTGACACGTGCTAGTTGCTAGTAGCCATGAGTATGCACCTGGACCAGACCTTGTGATGAGCACAAGGCAGACTGTAGTGGGCCCTAGGCGAAGGTTTCGGAGTCGCTGCAATGTAGATGCTCACATGTCTGCAAGCGCCCAAAAAGTATAATCCACTGCAAGGCCAAAGATCCTCGGCTCTGGCAGCGCCTGCAGACACAGCTAGGGCTGGCGGTGTCGCTCGGACGCATTGCTCATGTGTTTTCATCATCCGGCCACTTGGAGCAGAGCTTGGGGATGTAGATGTTCATGTACAGGGCTTCGCTGCCTAAAGCGTGCTTGACGTCGTGGTATCCTAGTTACCGCATGTCTCAGACCAGCTCAGACCCTTTGCTTCCAACAAAAGCCAAAGCAGCGCTGAGGCAGGCAGTCACCCTGTTGCTGGTGGCCAAGGGCCCTGGACTGTTTGCCATTTGAGGAGATTGAAGGTTCCAGATTTTGAGGAGGAGCAGGCCCGCCGAAGCCTTCCAAGACACAGAGAAGCTTAGCCTCTGCACTCCCCAGCCGCCTCCCCACCCCCACGCTGCACCCCACACCCCACCCAACCCCCACCCACCAACCCAGGACTGCCGCCTTTCATTCTGAGTTTTGGATGGTCTCAATATATCCTACAACATACCGCGTGAATTTGCATTCTGGTCTCGAAAGTACCGTCTAAAATCATCGACACCCCCCCTCCCTGCTTCATGATCAGTTGTGATGTTCAGGCTGCTCTTGCTTTCAAAGCAACTAAAAACATCCTCATGCGGGGTGCCATGTGGCCTGTGCTCTTGAGTAGGAACAGGGGACAGATGTCACAGGGTTGCACGAGGGTGTTATGATCTGTGCAACATATATGGTCATCCCCAGGGCCAAGAGTGTATAGAGTGTAGGACCGTGGGAATCGATGTGCTTTCGGAACCCGTCTCATGCCGCGTTGGGCTAAGGTCGGCACCTACTCAGCGTGCCCCCTCACAGTGCTCCTGGGACTGCTTGAGCAGGATGCCATAATGGTAAGCTGATGGTTGGCGCGTTGGCCTGGGCTTGCGGCAAAAGCAACTTGGGGAAGTGGGATGAGGCTAAGAAACTCAATGTAAATACATGAGATCATGAGGGAGGGTGCCAAGGTAGGAACACCCGAGGGGCAATGGCAGTCATTTGGGCTCGAGGCGCTTCACCGTTCGTCACCATGGCCAGGGTCGCAAGACGTCAGCGTCAGGAATCTACGCTCACTGGTTTAGTGGGCGAACACCTTGAAACCCTAAACCCTAAACCCTAAACCCCAAACCCCAAACCCCAAACCCTAAACCCTAAACCCCAAAACCCTAAACCCTAAACCCTAAACCCTAAACCCTAAACCGCTTGCGTGTGCCAGACATCTTCGAGCCCAACTATCCTTCATCAGACTCATGGCCTCAGGTCGTGGGCAAAGATTGTGGGTTTTGCAGACGGCGTGGCGATCAAAGGCAGCGGGAGTAGTGGGCGTGCAAAGGTGAGGTGAATGTCAGGGAAGCGTTCGTACTTTGGTCCCGGAAAACCTGCCGCAAACACCACAAACCTGATAAAGCTCCCGCGAGAAATTTTGCAACCATTCGGAAGTGCAGCACGGTTTGCTACCAGATCAATCTAATTATATAGCGCTACTTAAGAGGTAATCCCAGAGTTAAAGACAGGCTGCAAGACAGGTCGAGCTTATTCAGATCCATGCACAAAATCCGTACTCTTGCTTAGGGCTAGCGTATTGCCTTGGAAGGAAAGGGTAGCGGGAAATAGGCGAGATACCTGTGCCTGAATGCAGCCTTCCCAAATCGGCCAACAGCTTGTGCTGCCTGAACCAAACTGGTGGCTTCGAGGGGACATCATGTCACTGCACCGATTGCAAGAATGAGCAACAACACAAGCGCAGCCCAGGACACAAACAGGCAACTCGTCGCATTTCGACAGCACTCCCGCTTGTGTTTGCCATCAGCTTTAGACGTTTGTCCAGGGCGTCCCTTTAAGGAGGGCTCCGTCATCGTGGCTGCTTGGATTGCGCATGGTACCTGAAGGTTGCAGATGCTTTAGAAGCGGCCGCTTTGAAGTCAGTCGCTTGGTACTAGCGGCTTCGGACTTTTCATTTCCAACATCACATCCTGCGCCACTTTCAGGGCGAGGGCAAGGCCTCAGCCTCACACTGCACCGTGAGCCCGATCATCAATCATCAACATATATGCACCGTATCTAGACTGCCCCCGGGTTGGTCGTGCTTCCCTATCAAGAATCATGGCAGCGCACTGACACAACGCACCAGCTGCTGGGTTGAACACGTAATGGAGGCTTTTATATGAGGACGCCCCCCCCCCCCCCCCCCCCCCCCCCCCCCCCCCCCCCACCCACGTGACAGAGCGGATCTCAATGATTGCAGGCATCTGCCGGCTTGAAATCTACGGGGTAACCACTGTAAGGCTACAAGTCGGAGCCACTGTAGCACCGAAGATGCATTCTTTCAAAGCCCGGAGCACCCTGTATCTATGAAATCCGTGTAGAGTAGGCCCAGAAGGAGTGTTGTGACTGTGTCCTTGCACTTCCTGGCCTCAAATGGCAGACTAAACTCCGACGCAAGAACGGCCCTACCACAGCTGTAACTTTCCACAACGAAAGTGTCTCCTTAGAAGTCCACATTTCAAGTTTGTAAACCTTGCAATGTATAAGATCCTATACACTCAATAGCTGGTTGTGACATGGAGGCTCTCGGTACGTCGATCATCAAGCCTCAGCTATGGCAGGGCCTGTCCGGTTGTAGGAAAGGGGCTCTAGTTTGAATATCAAAGCCTCCGAGGTGTGGTTGAGGTTCTGGGTTGGCCGGGTTTGTGGCGAGTTCGGTTCCGGTTTCGTCCGGATTGTCTGCTGGGAAGTAACTGTTCCATTTTTGGTGCGGATGTCAAAGCAGGGTTCCGGTCAGTTTGATTCGAGGTCAGTTCGGTTCCACCTGTCTTCCTGTCTTGAATCTGTTAAGGGACATAAGGAGGGTCCCCTTAGTCTCATTCCCCTATACAACCCCCAAACAACCCCTAAGGTTCCTTAGAAGGTCCCCTTGACTCTGAGGCCTCCTGGCTGCTAATCGCCACAGTGGGCTTGCTGCTCAGCGCTGCCACAGGCGGGCGGCGTCACGTGAGGCCAGCTGCGCAACTAGGAGGCCGTTTGAGCTTCTGTACCGAGGGCGTGCAACTAGTTGTGAAGACTTACAGCGGAACTCTATATAGCAAGATAAACGTCTTTGGAACCTTTCCGATGCCTCTTTACGTTTCTGCTGAAGCGAAAATCGTGGAACGTTCATGTAGAAGCACTAGAAGCAGTAACGCTTAGTGCGGCTGAGCCTGCTTTGAAGCTCTAGAGGGGCAGTGTGGCTGTTCTGCGAGCTGTGGATGGGGATCGGTCCAAGTGAAGAAGCGCAACAAACACTTAAAAACGCTAAATTGGGATGTTCCCCCTTGCATTAACAGTCCTCAACAGGGACTAAAATAACAGAAGGGTCTGCCATGGGGCCTGCGTTTTTACATACCAGCAACATTCGCAAAACATGCACCATGGAAAACGCCGGCTCCATGACAGGCCTCTGTCCGCAATAAGGGGGGCACCCGAATCCCAATTAAGGACTGGTAGGAGAAAAGGGGGGAACATCCCAAAAGCGTTCAGCCCCCCAAACCCTAAACCCTACAACCCCCTTCGGGGACGAAGAGCAAAGCCTGCAAGCAAGAAGGCGGTGCTTCGACTTCCGATCGATCATCACCTTCGCACCTGCGGGGATTGGCTGGGCAATGGCCGATGCTTGTGAGGCGTGCGGGCAGGTAGGCATGTAGGCATGTGGATGCACGAAAGGGTCTTCCACGGCAGGCCACAGAAGGTCCCTAAAACCACTGATGTGCGCAATCTGACTAGTCGCTTTGCCTCTTGCGCTACTTGCTTCATCTTGCTTACTTGCTTTGATTTGCTTTGCAAGTCGGAAGGGGGCGCGTCTTTTGCAGCTGGATGTGTGACAGTCTTCGATCCTAACCGTCATATCCCCCGTATGCTCTGCTCCTGGCAGTCCAAACCCGCGCGAGCCCCCCAAGCTACAAAGTTCAAACTGAAGCTACGCCAAGCTACTTGAAAGTCATAGAAATATCCCCGGTCTCGAAAAAAGACCGTCCTGAGCCCAGATCCCAAAGACTTCAGACTTAGTCTTGCCCTCAACTCAACACCCAGGCTTTGAAGCATCCCAAGACTGGCCACCCACCCGAAGCAGGTAATGGCTGTGGCGCGGATTGATCCTGCAACATATGGGGTGCTGAGCCAGGCACCGTCCTCAGTGGCTTTTGGGGTTTGGTGGTGTTGACCTTAAGGTCTCATGTCCGGCGTATTCCCTGGGTTTAAGGCTCGCAGTTCGGTTCAGCAGTTCGAGGCTCCGAGGGCCTCCGGCTTCGGTTGCGGACCTAAGTTGAGCCCAAGCCTGGCACGAGGCCATCGCTCCCCCCATCGCCCAAAGCTCAGAAATGCCCACAATCATGGCCCGGGGCTAGCATGGATTTCTTGGATCTTGGCGAGTGGCTCCCTTTCAAAACATGATCCATGACTCCTCTGCCCGTCCCCTCTCTCCCTCTTTGTCCGTCTCCCCGCGTCTCTGTCTTCCCGTTCCTTGAGTTCTTTGCCTGTGGGTATCTCCTTCACGCTGTCGTCTGCACTCCCTGGCCCTCTCGCTCGCCCTCCCTCTCTTCCGTTGCTCTCTTCCCCCCTCTCTCTCCCTCTCTCTTGCACTCTCGCTTGCGCTTCCGCCCGCGCCCGCCCCCGCTCTTTCGCTTCCTTGCTCTCTCGCTCGCTATTCCTTCCTTCCTTCCTTCCTTCCCTCCCTCCCTCCGTTCCTTCCTTCCTTCCTCCTTCCTTCCTTCCTTCCTGCGGCTTGCGAACATGCGGGATCCTCAGAACTGTTTAGGCGAGGCGTGTAGCAGTACATGCCACCCAAGAGCTTGGGGCCAGATGGTTGAGGAGGAGCTCAAGCCTGACATTCCCTTTTTTGCTAGCCCCTCGTTCACTGGATGAGATGGCACTGCACTTCCCTCCGGCGTCGATGAGGGGAGGGGCACCACAGGGGGTTTGCTGGAACTTGAGATCTGCCACCGACATGGGAGGAGGCACCTCAGCGGAGGTGCGCGCACTCACGGCAGAACAGGTCACGCGAGGTGTACCTGGAGGTCCGTCCCTATGTCAAGGCGATAGCAACCAACCAATTCCATCCAGAGATTCCATCCAGAGCGTGTACCCCCCCCCCCGGCCCCTTCCCCTTCAAGGGCGCGCTGCATGGGACAAAAGGCAAGTAGTGCCTGCACAAGCACAATGACTCACAGGCGGCGCACCACAGTCAACCAGCCGGGCCGACTACCCGGAGTTGCGTTAAGGCCTACCACCCAAGAGACTCAAGCGCGGCTTGCGTGCAGCTGAAAAAGAGCCCTAAACCCTTAACCCTAGAGAGCGGCCTGTCATGGGGCCTGCGTTTTCCATGGTGCATGTTTTGCGAATGTTGCGTGCACCCAGCATAAAAGTCGCGATTTTTCGTCGAAGCAACCCATGTCGACGATGTTATTGTGAGCAAAGCTTTTGGTTGAAGCCTGCTACACATGCTGAGTGGGATATGTTTCGTGAACCGAAGTGTTGGATGAACAGGAGTCCACATGCCAGAAGAGCGGGGGGGGGGGGGAAACATTTGTCGGACCCAGATCCTAAACCTTAGTCGTTTACGGTTTGGGCCAAAAAATATTTGTTGGACCCTACTCCTAAACCTTATTCGTTTAAGGTTTCGGCCGTATATTTTACTCGCTGAACCTCATGCCTGAAGCTTATTTGCTTAATACACAAGCCAAACCCTATTCCTAAACCTTATTCGTCCAAGATTTAGGGCCAAAAACCTTATTCGTCTAAGATTGACTGAATAAAATCAAAGTCTAGACGAAAAAAAACAATGCGTGAGCCGTCTCCTTAAGCAATGCCCACAAAGTTCAGGACTTGCCTCCTGTGGAATGCAAAGAGCATGGAGAATAACTGCCCACTTTGAGTATGTACATACGGTGTATGTATTGTATGCAAAAGGTAGAAATTCTACCCACTCAAATAGAGAAAATGGAGATGCGAAGAACTCCTAGGAAGTGTTTGAGGGCATAGGGTGATGCGAAGAAATACAGTATATGCACGTCTCAGGGAAGCGAGAATACTGTGAGCAAATACCCTTTGACTATGCGCTTGCCCAACAGCCCGACTTACTCGCAAGTAATTATGTGGGTTTTCATCTCAATATATCTCAAAGGGTCTCCAAAAGAGTACCCATTTCTCAAGGATAAGACTCACACGTAAACTATCCTCAAGAATCACAAGCAAGCAACTCATAAACCCTACTCTGTCAAGGTTTAGATTTCTAAGCAACTTATTCGATTAAGACCTAGGGTCAGACGCTATTCCAATATATTTATTATGCATGCTTGTTTAAGGTTTAGGGACATACATACCTTGTTCCCAAACCTATTCCTTTAACATCTGGGGATGTTGTGCCAGACAAGTAGGTTTATTTGGTCCAGATTCCCAAACCGCGCACCTGGGCGTTGTGGGAGATGGGACAAGGGGAGACTCTTGGGCTAATAGCTTGATTCTTGAACCCTACTTGCTGAACCCTATGCCTATGCCTGAAGCTTTTTCGTTTCATGCTTCTTGCCAAACCCTATTCCTAAACCTTATTCGTTTAAGACCTAGACCTTATCCGTTTAAGATTTAGTGAATAAAATTAGTGTTCAGGGGAACGTTTCGCCGAAGCAAGCGAGTAAGAACGTTGATGCTCGATGCTTGAATCCGCGGAAGGGAGGGGGGGAGGGCGGGGGGGGGGGGGGGGGGGGGGGGGGGGGGGGGGAGGGCTCAGCTCAACACCCAAGACCCTCCCCCCACCCGCCACCCCCACCTCCCACCCCCACCCAACCCCGCCCAAAGATTGATATGTTTATAAACACCCAGCCTGTTTATAAACACAGGACGTGCAACCCCGCCCAAAGATTTATATGTTTATAAACACCCAGCCTGTTTATACACACAGGACGTGCGACCCCACCCAAAGATTTATGTGTTTATAAACACCCAGCCTGTGTATAAACACCCGGCCTGTTTGTAAACACCCGGCCTGTTTGTAAACACAGGATGTGTTTACAACGCTTGGCTTCCTAATGCGTCACAAGCACACACACACACACACCCACCACCTAGTATTCAGGGTAAACACGCAGCCGAGCCAAAACCAAGAGAAAAACACACACGCACAGGCATCCTTTCTCAAACCTAAACCCCCAAACCTCGTAGTTAGGGAAGAGGTTTACTGGGGGATGGACGGGGGTTAGGATGCAGGGTTTGGGGCTTAGGGTCATTAAGGTTGAAAACCCACCTAAGCCGATACACCCTGCGACTCTCGGACTGTCGTTTTCAGCCGAACTTATAAGCAGTCTGACTGCTTATAAGCAGAAGGCTTGCTTATAATTAAGCAGCTGGACCCATCGGAAGCATAGCATAAGATATATTATACAATAATTAGTCATGTTTACATAGACCCCAAACCCAACCCAAAAGAGCAGTCGCAGGGAGTTGTCCGAGTGCGTCACCTGCAGCGGAAACCAAAAAAACCAAGAAAACCAAAAAAACCAAAAGAACCAAAAAAACCAAAAAAACCAAGGATTTTCACACTACTCCGAAGGTTTCAGAGTAGTGTGGAAATCCTTGGTTTTTTTGGTTTTTTTGGTTTTTTTGGTTCTTTTGGTTTTTTTGGTTCTTTTGGTTTCTTTGGTTTGTTTGGCTTTGTAGAAGGCGCATAAGGCGCGTGCTGGTGTAACGACGGGTTACATGAATTCATAAGGGCCTTCCGAAGCATGCAAGCAACCCTGAAAATATGCCAAAAAAAACCCAGGCCCCATGACAGGCCCTTCTGTAACCCTAAACCCTAAACCCTAAACCCTAAACCCTAAACCCTAAACCCTAAACCCTAAACCCTAAACCCTAAACCCTAAACCCTAAACCCTAAACGCAGCTCTGCCCTGTCGAGTCAGGGCCGCCTTCTCTCGAGCGCAGCAGCTGCATGGCTTTTCTGCGGGCTGCAGCAGAGCGGCCTCCAGTGGGGTCCCTTGGCTTGTCGTGTCGTGGTGCTGTCGTGTCAAGATTCATGTTGGATTGGGTTCCTGCATCAATTGGTTGTAAGACTTGCAGTTTTATATGACTTGATGAGAGTCACTTTGAAAGACCCGAGCTGATGAAGATGGTAGAGCCCAAACTTTCTGGCCCCAAGCCTTTCCACTTGAAGCTTGGCTATTCCTGCTATGCTGGCAGGCTTGCTCTCACCGTAAGTTTCAGGGATCCTGCCGAGTTCAAAGCGAAATGGCTTTTTTTCGAATTAGACGATGAGTAGTTTACACAAGCAAACAAACTGAAGACTTTGCTGTTTGTAGTCTGTTGGCGGACGGGCATTCCTCGTTCTTGAAATGTCTAGTTTTCGCTACAGCACCATCGGCAGTGCATCGGCAGCGTCGCATGCAGCAGCAGCAGCTCAGGGAACCATCTTCCCTGATGCATTGCACATCTGACAGGTCAGATTCGTGTGTTCGACGGAAGTAGCTGAGAGAAGCTAGACCCCAAGCCGTGCGAATTCGACTTCTTCGGAAAATTCGGTCTTTGCTCTGTGTGCAGGTATCCTGGCCTGTCTCTCCTGCATTTGCATGGCTTATTGCGCCGGAGCTGCAACACAGTCAGCCACTCATAGAGCCCCCCTCATGGTTTTCGTCTGAATGCTGTGAAGTGGGGATTCTGTTGATGGAACGATGCTTGCGGCTGACAGCCTTCAACCAAACTACTTGCTCTTGGACTCTATTGGCGATCTCCTAAATTGTTTACAAGACAATCCAATGGCCGCATAGACGTTCATGTCGCAGCGCTTCAAAAATGTCATGTCGTGAGCACAGTAGACTTCGCAAACCGTGGGACAGGTCCAACAGAGAACTGCTTGTCCGACGTTTCCGACAGGCCTCACTCCCGACCAGTCCCAGCCGAACGCAGAGCGCCTCTTCGAGTGGCGGTTGCATCACGAGAGCGTCCAGATCACGGCGACTCGAAATGCATCGAAGCGTGCATTGTAAGTCTGTTTGAGGCGTCCTGGGCAGGTTCAGTGTTACTTGTGGCAAGGCTCCAGGCAGGATTGTCACCGGTGGGATCACCAATGAGTGCCGAAGCTCTTGAGAGGCGAGCAGGTGTGTCTCGCTACGCTACTGAGTGCCTGTAAAGCCAGGATGCCTCAATTCCCCTACACAACTTTAATGTGGCTGCACGAAGGGTCCAGTAAGGGCCGTCACAGTCACAGCGAAGTAACTATGTGTCCCTTGCCTTGCGCAGTTCACGCGCCACTCCCCCATGTTGGAAGATGAGGCACAGGAGCTCGCACGTCGTTCGGGGAGCTTATTGGGCTGTCGGATTGCTAGTTCAGTTGTTGCAGACCTCACGCGTTCCTTTGCTGCCCCAATCAGGCCCTTGAACCCCAGACTTGACACTGGCTTCGCTTTGTCAGTGCTAGCGATAGTCGCTCTTCCCAGGCTCTTCAGCCCTTTTTTTGAGAGGTGGAACGATAAGGGGGGGCAGATTGCGAGGTGCTTGGAAGATGTCCAGCCCCGTGGAGCGAGTCGTAAGCTTTCCTTCCGACTGTCTCGCATATGCTAGACGCTTAGTTTCTAAAGTTGCTAGAAACACGCGAAACATCGTATTCTGCACATGCGCTGGTAGTGTCGATAGTGTAACTACATAAACCCACCCTTTTATTTATATGCTCATCTATATCTTGATATAAGCGTGCATATCAATGTATATGCAAACGTATATGTATGTATGTATGTATGTATGTATGTATGTATGTATGTATGTATGTATGTATGTATGTATGTATGTATGTATGTATGTATGTATGTATGTATGTATGTATGTATGTATGTATGTATATATGTGCAGATATATGTACAGATATAATATAGATAGCAGTATGTGTACATACACATATGTATAGCTCTGGGTTCACAGTTTTGTTCTTCAACTATGAGCTGTTCAACATACAAGCATAAAACACATATATGTACGTAAGGCTAAAAAATATGTGTACAGATTTATTTGTTTAGTTATGCATGTGACCCCTATGCGACAAGTCACCTGTCAGCCACATATGCTTTCTACAAGACAAGAAAATGAAAGACCTTCAAAACCCAGAGCACTCCGGCTACAAGAGGATCTTGCGATTTTTCTGTCATTAGGCAGGAATGTTACGACGAAAGCAGCTCAGAACATCAACCGCTTCCAGCACACAACGCATTTCTACGACATTCCTCTGCGACCAAGAGTCTAGAGAAGCACCACCATGTGAGGCAATCTCAGCCAAGCAAACTCCCCGCCTGCTCCTGCCGTAGTTGATGCCGTTACTTGCCGAAAGCTACGCGCCTGCCGTCCAGGAGCAACTTGTGGGGGCGCTCTTCGCCATGTGTAAGGCGCAACGACAAGCTGTGGGAAGTTGTGAAACCGATCAGCTCATGTTCAACTGTTGCCGCCGGACTTGAGGCTTTCTGGGTCATGACTTTCCTTGTGCTTATATTGCGTTCTTCTGGTGTCCAAACCAGCAGAAGTCGGTTCCTGGCTGTCGTAGACAACGGACTTCGTTCTCTGCCGCTGGTGCACGTTTGCGTATCATGCTGCAGCATCTTGTGAGGTAATGCTCTCAGTGCTCAGTTCCGCCACCTGGCCAGAGACTGCTGACTTTCTCACTCCAGGTTCAGCCTGGCAACCCCTGAGTAACTAACGATGACTGACAATCATGCGTGTGATTCTGCTTCTGCTTCAGTCATCGGCAACTACAGGTCTTCGATGTATCCACCTGCGCAGCAGTTTCTGTCTTGCAGCCATCCAACCTATACAACTGCCATGCCCGGAGTGTAGGTAGGTGCCTAGTCATTCTCTTCCTATGATACTCTGTCATCGTCCTGCTTCTGCTAGAAAGATGTACAGCTCAGCAGGAGGATTCTACTGAAATGGTGGCGGCTGATTGCGGACGTGGCTCTTTCTCAGGGCCTTTAAAAAAGCCGCGAGGGGGTTTAGGGTTTAAGGTTTAGGGTTTAGGGTTTAGGGTTTAGGGTTTAGGGTTTAGGGTGGACTTCTGTGTTGGCTCGAAGAAGCTCCCTCCCCCATCTCTTTCCCTCCCCACCTTGCTCGTGCCAGGAGCGTGCGTTAAGCTCTTTTGGGCTCCAAGTGGGAAGCGATGTCTTCATATGTCTTCAACCTGCATAGTGGACTTGGACTTTGAACCTCATGACGAGTCGTTTCGAGCCATCCCAGAATCTGCACAGTAATACGCAAGCCTCAAGTTGTGGAGCCTCAGGTCTACGTGGAGATGTGTTTCAAGTCCGGCGCCGGCGAGCCCACGCGGCTCCACGTTCAGATGACGCAGGCGGCCGACATCAACAAACATCCAGTGGGGTTTAGGGTTTAGGGTTTAGGGTTGAGAGAGGCCATGATACAGGCTGATGCAAGATGACTCTAGCTTGCTGGACGTTGCTGTCGTTTCGACTCCGAACATTTGCTGAGCGGCAGTGAATGGCCATGCGCATAAGGTCTCTTTCAGCAGCATCATCGCAGCCACGACCGCATACCTTTTCATATGCGGGGTGCAGAACGAAGATCCGACCCAATTTTTTAGCGTCTCGGCTGCAGAACTTTCCAGCTGCGCATTTCGCATTGTCATTTAGTTGCTGAGTTCTTAATTGATATTTGTAAATCAGCATTCGCAACTTTCCCATATGTTGTGGTTACCTTTAGAGGTTGTACTTGGTGTTAAGGGTATTGCAATTAGAAGTGCATGTATTCCATTCCGTTGTTTTTTGAAGCGGTTGGGGTTTTTTTAGGTATTTGATGTTAGTGGTTGGTTCACTAGGTTGGTTTTTTTAATGGTCATACTACTGTGGAATGTCGATTTGGTGGTGGTACTGTTGTCCATGTGCCAAAACACCATCTGCAAATGCTTCTACTCGACTTCTGGGACAATATAGTGATCCATTGTCCACACAGGGGCGACGAAGGAAGCAAGTTAAGTTTGGAGACTTTGGTTCAAAACATTTAAGTTTTACGCACGCGTTCTCAGAAACGTATGCAAACCTTTTTGAGACAAGATCTATCTTATGCTTCAGGATGAAGCAAGACAAGTGTGGTACATAACATGCCATGAAAGAAAGACAAGATAAGTTTTTCAAAGTTGTCCGGCAACAAGTGGCCGAGTCCTTGGGGCTGATGTGCCCCCTTTTGAACTACTGCCTCGTGGCTAGATGTTTTGAGAGTAGTATTGTCATTATTATGAATATGATTGTTATTATGCGTATTAGTATTCTTATTATTGTTATTATCATTAGTGTTATTCTTACCGTCGCTGTGCAACCGTGGGCTGTTCGCAGGCGCAGATAACTCATTCCGAAATTGGTCCTTGCACGGTTTCCTTGTGCAGCGTCACTGTCCTTGCCTGAGTCATCGCAGCTGAAGAGATGCTTAGGCGGGCAGGACGGATCGTGGTCGAGACGGACCTTGATCGTGGCTGCAATGTATTGCTGGCGGGAGTGGATATGCAGCTACTTGTTCTTGAACTTTGTGCTCGATATGACAATAAGCCTGCACCAGCTTGCAGCATGCACTTGTGCAGGTCCTCATCTCATGAGCAGCGTTCATTCCTTACACTAGGGCACTCAAATCCTCCTAAACCCTAAACCCTAAACCCTAAACCCTAAACCCTAAACCCTAAACCCTAAACCCTAAACCCTAAACCCTAAACCCTAAATGCATCAAGAGATCTTGGCGAGCGGACACTCTGAGGCATGATCAGACCCATCATCAAGCTTGCAAGAAGTACACGCCGTGTCTACCCTAAACCCCAAACCCTAAACCCTATAAAGTAGGGTTAGAGCTTATTAGACATGAGGATCCTCATAGACCCCAAACCCTAAACCCTATCAACTGGGGTTAGGGCTTATTAGGCATGAGGATCCTCATGGTCATGGTGGGAACACTGCCGACACTCCCATGGACACCTGTCGCTCACGAGGAATGCAGCCATGCACAGGTGCGATTTACGATCCCATGTCCCTGGCACATTTTCTCCATTGATCAGAAGAACCGTGAGCTCACCGAAACAAGCTCCAAACGCGTGACCATTGTCACACTCATCGCATGCTAGAAGCTGAGGCTTGTGCGTCAAGCACTTCGACTCCTTGGTCAAGCATCTTGCCTTTCTCCGTGAAGACTAAATCTTCTAAAGGCTGAGCTGCTCAGTATTCACGCCTGGTTGTTTCAGTTATGAACCGGCCAGCTTTCAGTTCGGAGGTTACCAAAGAGGGATGGCGAACGGGACCACACACCCAACAATGAGCAGGCCCTTCTGGCCTTGAACCGAAAAACTTCCAGAGCTGGCGCACGAAAGCTGCAAAAATTCGTGGGAGACCAGTGGCCGCCAGAAGGCCGATGCCTGTGGACATCCAGAACAGATCATACACCAGGGTTTAGGGTTTGGGGTTTAGGGTTTAGGGTTTAGGGTTTAGGGTTTAGGGTTTGGGATGTTGGGTTTAGGCTTTAGGGTTTAGGGTATGGCATACTGTAGCTATATCTCGAAACAGATATCAATCCATGACTCCATGACTTCGACTCCCACTGCTTTCTCAACAGTTGTCCATGTCCATTTGGGGGTTTACGACAATAATGAGGGACCCCGAATATAAACCCCCCAATACTAGGATTCCCTCATCATAAGGAACCCAACAAAATACCCCCCAATATCGTAAATCACCACTTCTTGTTGTCTTGAGGAACATCTGCAATGCTGTCTCCTTGGTTGTGACGTACGGCTTTACCGTGCTGGTGGCTCACGAGAAGGACTTCTCCATTCTGAAGGCATCGACAGAACCAGCATTCAGAGTTCCAGCCGCTCATTTTGGGAGCTTGAAACATGGGAGTTGCAAGTGACGAACAGAACATAGGCCTTGACTCTATTCGAAGCACACGAGAGGTTGCCATGAGTTGCCTGATCTTGCGGGTAGCCATGCCGCCCTGGACCAAATGTGTTCGCAAGACTTTCTCGCACTTGTGCACTCGCTACCAAGTCGCCAAGAATCTGCGCAGAAACCCATTCTCGCAGGCTTTTCTGCTGCTGGCCATTGTCATGGAGGTGGCTTTTGATTTCAGCAAAGTGCAGGGCAGACATCACGGTTGTACCCGTTCACTCTGCCCGCCGCTCCAGTCGACCTCTGCCCTGAAAGCTCCTCAAGCTCTCACCCGGCTGGGTCTTCGCGTTTGCATGCATGGATGCTCTGGTGAGAGAGTGTCTGTGAAGATGCTGTGTAATTGTGGTTGATGCCTGCTTGCTGCCTGCTTGCTGCCTGCTTGCTGCCTGCTTGCTGCCTGCTTGCTGCCTGCTTGCTGCCTGCTTGCTGCCTGCTTGCTGCCTGCTTGCTGCCTGCTTGCTGCCTGCTTGCTGCCTGCTTGCTGCCTGCATGCTGCCTGCATGCTGCCTGCTTGCTGCCTGCTTGCTGCCTGCTTGCTGCCTGCTTGCTGCCTGCTTGCTGCCTGCTTGCTGCCTGCTTGCTGCCTGCTTGCTGCCTGCTTGCTGCCTGCTTGCTGCCTGCTTGCTGCCTGCTTGCTGCCTGCTTGCTGCCTGCTTGCTGCCTGCTTGCTGCCTGCTTGCTTCCTGCTTGCTGCCTGCTTGCTGCCTGCTTGCTGCCTGCTTGCTGCCTGCTTGCTGCCTGCTTGCTGCCTGCTTGCTGCCTGCTTGCTGACTGCTTGCTGCCTGCTTGCTGCCTGCTTGCTGCCTGCTTGCTGCCTGCTTGCTGCCTGCTTGCTGCCTGCTTGCTGCCTGCTTGCTGCCTGCTTGCTGCCGTTGCTGCTGTTGTTGCTGCTTGTGTACGGGTGAGGCCTGTTGTTTTTGATGCTGCTGCTGCTGCTGTGGCTGCGGCATGCTTTGTCTTCTGCTATGAGGGACATCATCCAACACAATACAATCTCTGAACCCCAAACCCTCCCCGATCCTGCATGTAGGGTCCTCCCAGACAGGGTTCGGGATTGGGGAAACCAAAAGGGGAAAAGAGGGCCCCACCCTTCAGGTGACGTGCCAGCAATGCTTTACCTATATGGAACGTCTCATGCCCTGAGCCATGCAACTCTGTGAGCCCACGGCTTTGATCTCATGAACCTGCCGCTATACAAGGTTCTGCTAGTTCATGATGATCACCAAAATGTGGCCCAGTTGGGTAAGTTTGTAACGGTTCAAGACTTGACATAGCATGTGCCCACCCACTGCTCAAGAGATCAGTTTGGCTGGGACTGCCCAGGGACTGCCCTGCACTTCAGTCAGACACCTCATGACGCTCCCAGTTGATGTCAGAATCTCGTGCTGCGGACCTGAAGATCAGGCAGTTGCTGAATTTGCTGAGCTGCTGCTGCTGTGCTGCAGAGTACGTTGGCTACCGAAAAACATGAGCGGCTGGATTCATAAGCTGTGTTTGTATTCTTGGATGCTGCGGTTACAAAGTGTCTGGTACGCTGTTGTATACGGGTCAGGCCTGTTGTCTTTGATGCTGCTGCTGTGGCTGCTGCATGTGTTGTCTTCTGCTATGAGGGACATCATCCGACACGTCATTTGTCTTTTCACAAACTCGCCCAAGTCCTGCCTCCGAGGCCGGGATCGGGATTCGGGTAACCCAAATGGGAAAAAGAGGAAGTGTACACATTCACCTTGCAGCTTAAGCCACATCGCAGTGGCCATGCAAGTCTTCGCACAAGAGTGCCAGCAAGGCTGTACATGATGACATGTGCCGAAGCTCTCATGCCCTGGGCCATGTGAGGTCGCAGTTTCCGTAAGCAGACGTGAGAGCCTGACAGGTCATCAACTACTGCTACACACGGCGGGTCGTGTCAGCCAAGCAGGCAAGTGAGGAAGCCCTGCGACTGCGCGTTTCCTCCCAGCGGTTGTTGATGCTAAGATTTCCGTTCGCGTGAGATCTCAGTTGACAGGCGTTTGCAAACAAAGCCAAGCCTTAAGCTTAACTACGACCTAACATACTTTGTTGACGGTGGCGTAGCACATTGAAAGTCCAGCTTTGCCCGCTCCAACGAACACATCTCAACATTCAGTCGTTGCAGCTCCCCAGGAGATCCCAGTTGCCGAGTACTCGAACATGTACGTTGCTGGGCCCGCGGCAAAAGTTGAGCTGACGTACGAGTAGGATGCGGGCCGAGACATTCGGGTGTGCCGCATTTTTGCCGATTCTGACATCCATTTGGCAACGATGCAGGCCCACAGATGTGGGCAGTGGGCACAGGCCAATGACCGTCATGAAGATCGTAATCGCATCGTAGCCTGGCTCTCCATGTTAGCCAAATGTCAGATTCTCTTTCAAGAGAGAGAGAGAGAGAGCTCTTTTCCACGGTGCACGATGTAGGTGATGAGTCGCAACTCGGGGACGCAAATCAATCAAGTGCTCAGCAGCCTGTGCTATTTACTACTTTCCACTTGCCATTGTCATATTGGGGGGTTGCCGAAAATGGGGTACCCTTTTTGGGGGGTTCCTATGATAAGAGTTATAGTATTTGGGGGTATAGTAGGGGGACCCCCCTCATTTTTGGAAACCCCCCCCAAATATCTCAGCTGTCTTTAGAGTCCTTTTGCTTCCTCGAGTCTTCATCATTACGGTAGTTCCCGGCTGAGTTCCGCGCCTGCTGGACCCTGGGCCCACCTTGCTTCGTTCGTCCCATGTGCAGGGTTTAGGGTTTCGGGTTTAGGGTTTCGGGTTCAGGGTTTAGGGTTGAGGGTTGAGGGTTTAGGGTTTAGAGTTTAGGGTTTAGAAGGGTTCTGAATCGGCAGGCTTTCGCAAAAAGACAAGGTGTCGTCCCCGGCAGCTCGTTATGGGTTCGTGCGGCGCATGTGCTGGCACCGCTCGAAAGGGCGTGCCACAAGCTTGTGCTGTCCAGAACGGCATGTAGCTTTTCCAGAGGTATACTCCAAGACCCTCCTCGAAGCGACTCTTAGTGTGAAGGGTCTCGGAGTTTAGTGATGGGTTCTAGAAGACACCGCTGCTGGCTGCAAGATACCTGCAGTGCTCTTGGCCGCATAGGCACTCCAAGTACTGCACGCGTCTACTGTGACATGCAAACCTCATCGACCAGAACCGACAGCAAAGCCAGCAAGCAAATTCGCATGAGTTTTGCCACCCAAGACATGGCAGAAGCACCAAAAAGTTGAAATTCATGTTAGTATAAGAGTACATTGTTACTATCATTTTTATTATGATGACTATTATTGTTTCAATATTATTCTTATTCTTATTCTTGTTGTTATTCTTTCTTCTTATCCTTATGATTGTTATTATGATTGTTATTTGTATTGTAAGTATTATTGTCGCACGCGGTGCAAAACCCTTCCTTGCGCAAACAGCTTCAGGGACTCATCAAGATTCATAAAATGTCATATGTGCCAGGCGTTCAGGATCCAAAAACATCGAATCATGAGTGGATGTCTTGGCTAGTTAGGCAAGTTGCGGTGATTGCAATGAGACACTTGCATCATGCCACACCTTTTGAGCTACCTATGTAAGCGGTCTTGTTTTGCTTCGGTTCGCGTCATGGACCCGATACTCCAGTGTTGCTCAAAAGCATCATCATGTCACAGTGTTGATCCGCCAGGGTTTTCAGGGCTCAAGATTGACTGAATCCGCGATCACCAAGAGCTGGCTGAACGTGCCCGTAGCATCATCAACACTTCATCACGCCTGCATGTAGAACAACGGAAGTTACGCATTGCAATGGTTTCCACTGATCGGTAGCCATGTCGGAAGCGGCTGCTATGAGCCGGGCTCTGAGGGATCAGCCCAACGATGCACGAAGGTTTGACGTAACCGTATCATAAATCCGGTTGGAGAGGTTTAATGCTCCACAAGAGGTTGGAGAAGTCCAAGTGTGCTGACAGGCAAGGCCTGTCTCACGTTGCTAGTTTCAAGGGCGGGGTGCAGGTGGCCCTAACGTTAGTTGAGGAGCTGACTCCTCATGCCACTTCCTGCCGCCCCGGAACATGCGGTATTGATACTCATAGCAAGGGTTCCCTGGCGCAACCATATCCTTTTGGTTAAGGCCTTGCAAAGCTCATCGCAGATGCAGAGCGGGGATCACCAGCTGCGAGGCCCGCGGCCACTGACTGTTGGGCCCACATCGCTGACACACGGTTCCTGAAACAATTTGACGGGGGGGGGGGGGGGGGCCGTACGCAGATGTATTCCGGTTAGCTCGATGCACGCCCTTCCCTCTGAGCCAAATTTGGGCTATTTCTTGACGATTCTCCTAGTCACCGAAAATACACTATATAGTGATTTATGCAACAAAATGATATGTGATGTAGTCTAATGATAAAGTCGACTAGACCCTATTTGATCAAATACCCTTGAATCGCATGTCTTATTTGATTTGCGTAAACGCCGACATGTGATTTTTGATTTTCATCTGCGAAGGAACTGCATGTTTCTCACTGGGTTCGAGAAGTGTTCTTCCATATAAAGAAGGAAAGGAGGGTTTAGGGCTTATTGAGGTTGCGCTTGGTTTGGGTCACACAAGTTTTGGCGGAACGGTTTTGAGAAGGTTTTGAAGAGGTTTTGGGCCAAGGTTAGCTTTAGGAGGATGCCCTGGGTTCAATCTACTCCAGTTTGCTGTGGTCTTTAGCATATGGGTAGTTTTCTAAATTCGGGTCCCTTTTTGGGATCCCCTTTTCAAGGGTGCCGCCTTATAATGTGTACCCAAAGGGGGACCCTAATTTAGGAAACTACCCATATGTCTTTTCCCTGCTCCGGTAGGAAAAGTCATCAAGCCTGAGGTCCATGTTGCATTTGGCAGGGTGCCGAGTTTATGGGGCTCTTAAGAGAAGGGGGGGGTTCAGCCTTCGGTTACCTACCACCCCCCCTTTAAGGAGAATTACCTTCTGCTACCGAAAAAAAAAAGAGATACGACGTGCTTCTCGGACAGGGCTTGTGGCTGCCCGGTGTTCGTCCTACTTCGAAACGTTTTTGTGGACTTGCTCCGTAAGCAGCTGTTTCTAATTACAAGGTTTGGGTTCTTTCAGTCTGGGGCTTCTTAGCTCAGAATCTCAAAATCCGGAAGTCCAAACACCTCAACCTAAGCTTGCTGAAGCCTTCAACATACGACCATGTCCTCAACTTCGGATGTTTCCCCCTGATGCTAACAGTCCTTAGTAGGGATTTTTGTACCCCCGATTATAATCTCTATGAAGGACTGTTAGTATAAGGGGGGAACATCCCAGTCCTCAACCAGAGTCCCCAAGTCAAAGCAGGAGCGGATCGCCCAAAAGGCCGCCGCCATCGGAGCTCGAGTCGGAAGGGGTAAAGGCAAGCCGGTGATGATTGGCGAAGGGTATCGACGGGTAGTGAGTTGTGTATATATATAGCTAAATAGTTGCATTAAAACATATATATACATATCTACAGAGGAATATTAATAAAGATATGCATTTAGAAACAAATATATGTATATATGTATATGTAGACATATATATATATATATATGTATACACTGGTGGTTCTGTTGCGAGGCGTCTCCAACCCGTGTGCTGCGAGTTGAGGCCGGGAGCCGGGAGCCGGGAGCCAGGGTTCGGACTCTTGAGGTTTTCGGGGTTTAGGGTTTAGGGTTTAGGGTTGCCGCCCTTGACATCTCTCTTGGCCGAGGCAACAGATTTGGTGGTATTTCAATCCGGGGATCTCCGAAAATAAGGGACCCCTTTAATGGACCACCAAATCGTAGGATTCCCCTGAGATTGAGAACCCCAATAAGGTACCCCTAACATCGTAAGCCCCCATATGTTTCGGGGTTGGGGGGGGGGGTACAGTAGCGCAGGTGGCCGGCATGCTCCATGACTGGTTCTGCGTGGAGGCCTCCGGTGCCACTTGCCGTTCGGCGTTGTACGGCTAAAGGGCTGGTCTGACCGCGACCCATGAACCAAATCATTTTTTTGCATTCGCACCGCTCCGTTGCAGAGTGCATAAACCGATCGAGTGCTGCTGGCATTCCCGCGCACTGCTGCACTCGATTCGCGCGATGCAGCTGCGCAGAGATGCTCTCAGCAAACGTTTTTTCCCCAAGCAGCTTTAACTGGGGCTCCTTAATGCCTTCATTTACTTAACAGGGTTTCTGCGACGCACATTTGGATTTCTCACGGCATTTGCCTAGCGAATTGAATGCCATTTGTCTACCGGTTGTCTCGACGCTGGATGCAGGGACTGTTGTCTCCCATTTGTCTCCCTTTGTTCCCCGAACAGCTTTAGCTGGGAATAAGCAAGGGGTTTCTGCAACGTTCGCGTGGATGGCTCATGGCACTACTTTAAAAAGTTGTTTCCGAGTTGTCTCGTAAATGGATGCTATGACGCCCGTCTGGGACTGTTGTCTCCCTTTCGTCTCCCAGTTGTCTTTTTGTTCTCAACACCAGGGGTTTCTGTGATGTTCATGTGCGTTTCTCATTCTCGAAAGCCCCGCCACAGACTTCAGCACGAGGGAAACCATTGCCAAGGCAGCTTTTCAGATGCCACGTTGGCAGGTTAGCATGGCTTAAAATTTACCCAACGAAACTTGTTCCAACTGTTAATTTTGGTTTGCTGCCTGTTAAAGAAGCATCGCCTTACTGAGAAAGATGCCCATTCAGACTGTGATGGAAAAAGCCTCCGGGCCAGCAGGCTTGTTTCAGTATGGCGTCGGTGTTTTCATGAAACACGATACCCAAAGAGACTTGGAAGACAGCAGACTGCCCGAATTGATATTTTGCAAGCCAGAAGAGTGAGAATTTGGTCCGCGTTCCAGCCTCTAAAGTGCCCGGGCCCAGCATGCACATGGCTTTCGAGCCCCGAAGGCCTCTGTTTTCCAGACACGGCGGTTCCGAATGCACGTATTCAAGCTACAAGAATGCGACGTTTTCTTTCCGGACCGCTTCAACCTTCCTCCCAAATTCCGATACCATTTACAGATTTGTCAACGGTTCTTGTGTCTGTTCCTACACATGCAACAGAGAGTCCCCCGGAGTTCATGAAGCGACAGACTTCAACACAAGGAATAATCATTGGCAAATGCACATTTCGGGTGCACGCAAGATGCATATGCCATGCCTGGAGATGCTCGTCAGATCGTGGTTTACATTTTTGGTTTGGTTTTGATATGGTTTCGGTGTGTCTTCGATCCCTGAGGCCTGTGTCTGTTAAAGCAGAGCTCGATGTAGCCAAGCTCCAACAATGCATCGGGGCATGTTCCTCTTCTGCGAAACGTGGAACTCATTTCCAGAATGTTTAGGGGCTTTTGGTGTCTGTCTGTAAACAAATACAAGAGAAAGCCACACATTCCATGACCCGGACTTCAGCGCAAGGAAAACTCATTGCCAAACCCGTTTCTTCGGATGTCACGTGGCCGAAGTGAAATGCCTAGTAACCCCAGAGCACGGACAGCCATGTAGACGCAGACTTTGGGGCAAGACGCCTAGCCTGGGCCAATGCAGTTGCATGTAGCTTTCCAGCCCCGAAGCCTCCGTCTTTGCAGCCGGTTTTTCTAAACCCTAAACCCTAAACCCTAAACCCTAAACCCTAAACCCTAAACCCTAAACCCTAAACCCTAAACCCTAAACCCTAAACCCTAAACCCTAAACCCTGAACCCTAAACCCCAAACCCCAAACCCCAAACCCTAAACCCTAAACCCTAAACCCTAAACCCTAAACCCTAAACCCTAAACCCTAAACCCTAAACCCTAAACCCTAGCCCCCAAACCCGTGTCCGAACGCATGTAGCCAGGCTCCTAGGCATGGTCCTCTTCATACCGGGCCCCTTTCGGGATTCCTGCGAAATGCCGAAAATGTTTACGGAATCTTCAGGGATGAGAAAAGAGAGCACCGCGTAGTCTATGAGTCTATGAGCCCCAGATGTCAGCAAGAGGAGAAGCCGTTGCCAAGTGCATTTTTTAGATGCCGCCAGGGCATTTCAACATTGTTCAACACATAAGGAAGAAAGAGCAAAACAATGGTCGTTTCAAAGACGGATAGCAGGTCTATGCTACAGAACGACATGGTTTGAGAGACCTCGGCTCGACAGGAGATGAGCCATTTCCTGCGTACGCCGGCTTTCGCCATTGCCTTGGCTTCGATTCTGCTTAAAACCAGGTCGCATACTGGTTCAAGGAAGATTTGACACATGCTGAAGCGCTTCTTTGAGTCACACGTTGATGCCGCCTGTCAGCCTGTGCGTGCCAAGGCCAAAGTATTGCGCGAGAACATTGCGCGATATTTCCACGTACCTGTTGATAGACAGGACCGGTCCGACCGAGGTTGAGTGCATTCAGAGTGAGTTCAGAGTGAGTTCAGAGTGAGTTCAGAGTGAAGTTGAGGTTTTCGAAAGATAAAGGCGGACGGGTGCGATTGTTTGGAGATCGATTTCTCTCGGAAAGTAGGTCGGGTCGAAGCATCACATAAGAGCAAAATGTTCAAGCGGCTACATCTGGTTTTGGAATGTCTGGGGCTTAGGACATGCTGAGTGGTGCAAACACGTCCAAGTGCCGAGGTGTCCGGGGGGAAGCTCACGGGCCTTGATAAATTTCAGCATGATGCCAGCACAACCTGCCGTTCGCCGAGTACTGATAAACCCTAAACCCTAAACCCTAAACCCTAAACCCTGAGATCACCCTTCTAACGACGATGGCCCATGGCCCAGAAGAGCCGGTCTAAGGTCTAGGGGAAGCTAAGTTGAGGCCCGAGCATGTCGCACCCTTCCACGCGCCATCCAACAAAGTCGGTCAGGTCTTGGTTTCAGTTAAAACCCTAAACCCTAAACCCTAAACCCAAAATCCTAAACCCTAAACCCTAAACCCTAAACGCTAAAGCAGTTGGGCTCCGCTCGGCCTACTGACCCTGGCAGGCCGTCTATGACGAGGATGGGCTGTTGACCTCCAACGCAGACTTCAGGCGTGCGCTGCAGAGCCCGAAGCTGAGCTCACCAGCACAGGTCAACTGCTAGAGGCTTTGATGGTCGCTGAATTTGCAGTTTAGGGTGCATTTCTTGGTTGACCTCTAAGGGATGTGGTTATCTGCCAGCATCTCACTGAGGAGTTTCTCCGAAAATCTACGTCTATGACATGCAGGAGAGCATCGTTGTGCTCCGACCTGCTGTGACATTGGCAAGTTGCTCATCCTTTTGGGCTGCCGTTTGCGGGGCTGGGTCCAGTCAAGCCGCGGCCAACTTCAAGCCGGGGGTGGGGAGCGGGGGACGCCAAACGGTGATTTCCGAAAATTTGGGGGTACATTAGTGGGGTCATAATTATAAGGGAATCCCATTATTTGGGGGTCTATTTTGGGGGTCCCCTATTTTCGTAACCCCCCAAATCTCGGCCATAATCAGGATCCATCACGTGTCAAAAGGATCGTGGGCCGCCCATCGCTGCAGGTCATGCACTTGTCAGTCGCGGCATCAACAAAGCCAAATTATTAGACCTCGGCTTTTACATAGTGTGGTGTTGAGGTGCTTGTAACGAGGTCCTCTGGAAGATTCACCAGTCTTAGCCTACCTGCTCATCAAAAGATTGAATTTCTAAGGGGAATATCGTTGTCTGACCATGTGCACCTGGCATCACTTGGCGAAGTCGGATGTTCCTCGTCTTCCTTCGCACGCTCCCCCATTTCCCTTCTTATTTTTGAACTGAAATGAGCTAGCGACACGAAGTGATTTCATGAGCGGAGCGAGCGAAGTGAACAAGCCAAACGCACGCATTCGCTAGATATCAGTTCACGACGGAGAAGTGAAGGACAAAAATGACCTTTTCCCGACCTCTGAGCCATCCTACGGCTGCAACCACGAGCCAAACGACCACCGCCGAAACCATGCAATTCTTAGGTTTTGGGGTTTAGGGTTTAGGGTTTAATTAGGGTTTAGGGTTTGGGGTTTAGGCAACTGGGGTTTGGGCAACCATACGATGCGTGGGACAGGACATGGCCCAAGAGCTTCGGGATCGGACGGTGGAGGAGCCTCCCCTGGCAAAATGGCTCATGCCAGTTGCAATATGGGGGGGTTCCGAAAATAGGGGACCCCGCAATATAGATCCCCAAATGGCAGGAAAACCCTAAACCCTAAACCCTAAACCCTAAACCCTAAACCCTAAACCCTAAACCCTAAACCCTAAACCCTTCTGATAAGGACCCCAGTAAGCTCGGCATGATGTCATAGGCCAAACATGCCCAGTCTAACATGGCGCCAGGAGCTCGAATCCTTGGAGGCGGAGGCATGGTCAGGGGCACTGTTTAGGGTTTAGGGTTTAGGGTTTAGGGTTTAGGGTTTAGGGTTTAGTGACAGGGGGGTCTGTTTCCTTTTCACGTCGTTCAGGTCCCAGTGGTAGATGAAAGTGCACATGGTGCTTGTTCAGAAGCATTCCTGAGTGCAGTTCGCATCTTGTCAACTCAAGATGAGTGAGGTTAGATATTTAAATCGCTACAGGGCCTTTTTGGATTGGGATCCCGATTGTCCAAGGCATTCCTGAAGTCATCTTAGAGTCCCAATCGAGAAACATGAGGCCTCAAACGGTTAGAGAGTTAATAGGTTCCGGGTTGCGGTGAAGGGTTATAGGGTTCTCGGCCTCTCAAGGGCTTCCAGGGATTTTAGGTCAGAGGGTTTACAAGGCTTTTGGGTTGTCGTTTGGCACACCTCATGGCCTCAGAGGATCTACAAATGCCTTCTTCCTCAGACTGCTGCAGCAGGTTCAGCTGTCGTGGGACGCCTTTGGCGGTGGCGTGCCTGCTGCAAGTTGCGCTAAGGACACTGGGAAGCAAAGAAGAGCACCCTGCACTTTCATGATTTCGCATGGGTGCAAGAAGAGTTCGGTGCTATTAGGGTTTAGGGTTTAGGGTTTCATGCAAACATGCTTGTACAGATGTGAGCTGCCGCCCGGCCGTCTGCGCACGAATGCTATCAGCCGTGCAAGTCATCGCATGTTGCTCTGCGTGTGGACGGCCGAGGAGAACTCTGCCCCTCAGGAGTGCGTGGAGATGCCCAAGGTTTGCATGGACTTCTTCATAGTCTGAAAGGTTTCAAACTACTGCTCTGACAATTTTCTGATAGTATGCGCCGTGCTTGTTGTGCAGTGAACAGCGTGTATATGTTGTGCAATTTGTTAGTGGCGCTGTGTTTATGCTGACGTTAAGAACCTTTGAGCAGTAGGACAGAGTGAGTCATTGTGCGCAGGATTCAAGTTTGTTGTCAACTTCTGCTTTGGTGCAGGCAGAGGTCACGCGCCATGCCTTACCGGTACAGGGTACATTACGCCAAACTGCCGCTTGACAGCAAGTTCATAAGTTTTCACACACCACGTCTGCAAGCAACTGCAATGCATTTGCCGGCCCTGTAAAGCTACGCGCTCAGTGGAGTGGCATGAGGATGCAAATCTCGAAAATAGACTGCGAGCGAGAGGGAGAGAGTGGGAGAGAGAGGGAGAGAGAGAGAGAGGCCCACAAACAGATGCAAGGGCCTGAATAGTCTCAGCAGTCAAAGGGGAGCACAGAGGGGCTTGTAGCTCGGGGGATCATTGGGCGGAACATCTTGGTGAAGCGCTTTCGAACTCCAACCCCATACTGCTTTCTCACCACGCACCCGCGAAAAAAGCGGTCGCGCCAACAGACTGGACATCGGACATCACGCGCCCCTGGGGGCGTCCATGCATGTGGGAGAGAAAGAGAGAGAGAGAGAGAGAGAGAGAGAGAGATAGAGCGAAAGAGAAGGTCCAAACTTATGCTAATGAGCAGAATGGGGCGTCGGGGGCCTCTGTCCTAAACGGGTGGCTGAGCGAGATTGGCCCAAGAAACAACATGATAACGATCACGGGCCAGTCGTGTCGCACCCGGGAGGAAAGATCGAGGCGATGACCCGCTAGAGGCCGTCGGGGGAACCCAACAAGATGTATATGTTAGGGTATGAAGCAGCAATGAGTAAGGAGAGGTCTCTAGTAAAAACGAGGCGCTGAACTTCGGGTACGCATGCGCGCAGGGAGTTTTTTCGGGCCCTCTAAGCCAAGAAGAAGCAGAAGAAGAAGAAGCAGAAGAAGAAGAAGCAGAAGAAGAAGAATCAGAAGAAGAAGAAGAAGAAGAATCAGGAAAAGAAGAAGAAGAAAGAGAAGAAAGAGAAGAAGAAGCAGAAGAAGCAGAAGAAGAAAGATAATCATATGAAGAAGGAGAAGAACGCGAGAGAGAGGGAGCGAGCGCGCCTGAATCTTCAAGAGTCCGAGCTCCGAAGCAGTGAGCCTTGCAGGCTCCAGATCTCGAATGCAGAAAGGTTCCTCCGCACTATTCTCAGGCAACTTGTGAGCGAGAGAGAGAGGGAGAGACCTTAGAAGGAGAGAGGGAGGGAGAAATAGAGACTCTGCAACACTTGCACCACTTGCGCCACCTGCACCTTCCAGCACCCGTCGTTCGACGAAAATGATGTGCCCATGGAGTATGAGCAAGTCTGACAGACCAGCTGGTCAGAGCAACTGCGTAGGACTCTGTCGCAAGTACCGCTGCAGAATCCCAATGGCAACAAGTCTAGAAACTACAGCTGCAACACGGCCATGCTTTTCTTTTCGTGTCAGCTTCTGCTGGCACAAAGAGTCCGGGACGGGGTCACGTACGGGCCTGGCATGCAATCAACCGCGCAGAGATAGACGTCATTGGCCACACTGAGCTGCACGGTCCTGGACGCAACAAAGGCTGAGAGGCCTGCACC
Organism: Symbiodinium natans; assembly: GCA_905221605.1. NCBI lineage: Eukaryota > Dinophyceae > Suessiales > Symbiodiniaceae > Symbiodinium > Symbiodinium natans. Next base: position 32,299 of record CAJNDS010000370.1, on the reverse strand, counting down.
ACGAAGTTGGCCCAGGTAAGTTGCGGAATCACCCAAATCCCACCATCCTAGACCTTTGAACGCCACTGAACGATGCTGGTTCTAGCAGAAGCCGTCATTGAGGTCAGCACTGGCAACTTGATGATGCCGTTTGCACTGCCGGGTCATCCGCCCAAGGCCCAGCATGGAATTGGCTTCTCGCCAAGGCTGGTCAAGCAACTCGGGATAACTAGGGTGAAGAATCGGAATATTTATACCCGTCGCATGCTTGCTTATAAACCAGCTGCCAGGCCGAGCGTTGCGCCACCGATTTGCTCTACCAGCAGACGGGCATCCTGCATCGCGACACCCATACAGCCGATACCGATACCCTCGCAAACTCCAAGGGCAACTGCTACAGCACAACGGCCTGCCCAGTGGCAAAGTGCAGCAGGAGCATACAGCTACCATCAGGCGCGGCTGATGGCGGCCCCTGTAGCGCAAGGCGCAACCTCGGGAACTACCCTGCTAGCACGCGCTGCCTCAGTGCCCACGGTGCCCACGATTTCCCGGATCATACGGCCCGGTGCGCTCCAGACACTGGGCTGTGCTTCAGCATGCTGTGACGATGCTGTTGGAATCGGTTGGATCTGTTCCGTTGATACATGTGTAAGTGAGCCTGGCGGTTATATGCCGAGCGCCATCTTTTTGTCCGGCACGTTTGCAAAGGACCCCACGATGGTAAATGGTGCTAGCGGGCAGGAACTGCGTGTAGCAACTTGGGTACATCTTGCCGGGGCATGGGTAGCTTAGGACACCGGGCAACCATCGAACGACGCAGACGCCGCGAACAATCCGGATGGTGCATGCCCTCAGGCCAACACTTGCGCACCCCACCGAGCAAAAGCCTCGGATGCGCCTCGGCTGATCTGCAAGTTGCATGGGCGATGCTCCAGAAAAGCACTGATCCATGTGCGGACGAGTGCAAGATGCTCATCATAACTACCCGTATCTGCCCATCATCAATGCAAGATTGTGCCGCAGCCGTTTTCATCAAGTCGGATCTGGGACCTTTGGACGTTGGGACAAGCTTAAGACAGTTCAGGTGTAAGTCTGAAGAGTCGTGGCAATTGTCCCACGGGAGGGGATAGAAGCTGAAGAGGTGCGACATTACGTGGGAAGGACACCGGCCGCCACCTCCCACCAGTGCGGAACCATCTGGCCGAGACATGCCTAAAGCCCTAAACTGGCCCAAAACCCTAAGACCCTTTTCTGGCCTGAAACCCTGAAACCCTGAAACCCTAAAACCCTGAAAACCCTAGTCAAACCTGAAAGGAGGTTTGAAAGCATGGCAACCGCAAGTCCTACAAGCAAATGTCACGAACCCCCCCACAAACAGAGGATGCTGGTGCGTGGAAGGTAAGACAGGGAAAAAGGCGGCTTAAGTCGTCTTTGAAGTTACTCTTGAACCTCAGGGGCCAGGGCTTGCGATTTGTCATCTGGGAAGCGAACGTTTCTCAAAATCGGGACCACAAGGCCTGCTTCTTGATGTCATCTTCGAAGATGCGGGGGAGTAGTTGGAACTTGATCGATTGCATGTAGTGCGTGGATCTCAGCACTACGGCCAACGGATTGGTCAAGGATCTTCCGCAGCAAACGGCTCAGTCATCTTGCCATTGGTGAGTAGAGGAAAGCCTGCTGGCACCCTGCTTGTGACTTGACTGGCAATTAGTCGGATGAGCCCACAGAGTGTCGAGCAGAGGCTTCTCCGTGCCCAGCGAGCAATGTATTGAAAGATTCCAACTTGGGATTGGCACTCTGTCGCAGTGAGTCCAAAGAGGTTAAGAGTTTCTTCGCACCGCCAAAGGTCGGCATGTTCATTGTGAACTGGCTGCCTGGCTGCACAGTCAGCTGCAAAACAGGTGAGCTAAATCGTCCAGGTTGACTGAAATCAAAGGACATGTTGCAGCTCAAAAGCAGTTCAACAGCCAAGACCATGGAAAGAACAGCCCAAACGCATCCCTGACCCATCTCCTGCGCATGGCACATGCCAATGAAACCAGTGAAATCTGGAAGTTGTGCTGGAGGTTTTTCGACGTGCTCGGTTACCTGGGACTTGGAAACAAGAACGCGAAGATCTTATTCCTAGGACCCTGTCTCAGATAGCTGTTTCTCATAAATGATGTCTCTTATAAACCCCTTCGTCTTTGCGCTGTGGACACATCTGCGGGCTCGAAAGGGTAGTGAGGTAGATTGAGGCCGTGCGCTTGAGTATCTCGATAGCGCAAAAATCGTGTTCGTGGGAAGCTTTTGCATCGTGGGGGGGGATGCTGGGACTTCATCCCAAAAACCCTAAACCCTAAACCCTAAACCCCAAACCCCAAACCCGAAACCCTAAATACAAGCAGGAGAAGGAGGCACTGTAGTGCGAGGCTTGGGGTCCAAACTTCCCTGTTGCTGGTATACTTCATGGGCCGAGCCCTTCAAAGCCCCTGAGTTGAACCGGACCCGAGAATGTCTATATCCCCCTTGGGAATTTTTTTTAGATAAACCCCAAGAGGATATTGAAAATATTATGTTTATTAAGGTTCTAAGGGGAGTTAGATATCCCCTGCATTCCTGGAAGAGTGGGAGAGGACTGGACAATGCCGGCAAGACCACGCTCCTTCACATGCTGAAGGACTGTTTGCGGGTGTCCGGCATTGAGATGAAGCGATACTCCACGAGAATTCCGGGTTTAGGTCAGAAGAGAGAAGCGCCGACAGGATGCGCAGAGACGACTCGCTGCAAGAAACGGTTCGCTTGTTATGTGTCGTGCCCCAGTTTCATGCCCAGCCATCTCACCATCTCGAGGACGACCGGATCGCCACGCACGTCCCAACGCTCCACCCCCACTCTGAGGAGAACTGTTGCGGAACTACCCAATTGGTTAGACTATGTAGCTGGGGATGTTCCCCCGTATACTAGGGATATTATCGCTCCCCCTATTATAATCCTAAGGGGGAACCTCCCAAGAAATATATATATATATATATATATGGCTATCCCTATGCCCGAAACCCTAAACCCTAAACCTTCAACTCCGAGGAGCTTATGATCAAGAACATTCGCTTTCGCACCTACGACCTGGGTGGCCACGAGACAGCGAGGCGCATCTGGAAGGACGCAAGTGATGTCGATGGCATCGGGTTGCTTTCGACATTGTGGCTGCTTACACATGCTGACCACTGGGGTCGGCTGAGCTATGAGGGTAAGAGGTCGTCTGAACAGTTCCAAGAATGTTCCTGGAACGTTGTCGGTCAGAAGTGTCCAAAAGCAAGGGGGGGCAAGAACCATACCTTGGCGGCTGTTGAGAAGGACATACCTCGAGAAAGAACCATAACTTGGCAGTTGTGAAAGCTGTGGTTGAGGGCCTAGCAGGTTTGTCATAAGACCCTAAACCCTAAACCCTAAACACTGAAATCTAGGTTCTAGATTCTTCAGCTTGGAGCCCCCCAGCCTCAAGCCTTCAGCTGCAAAAGTGGTGGGGGGGACCTTCGTATGCACAGAGAATGCGCAGGACTACTTCGCCACCGCCGCTGCCCCAGCTGGAGCTTAAAGGGCTGACCATGCTCTTGTCTAGGACGGCACCAGCAGATTGGGAGGTCTCAACCCATGGAATTCTGAGCCTAAACCCTAAACCCCAAAACCCCAAAACCCCTAAACCCCTAAACCCTAAA
>CAJNDS010000370.1:0-28522 GCA_905221605.1 Symbiodinium natans | reverse complement strand
AGCAAAAAAAAAAAACATTTGTAAAGGTCTGAAGCACAATAAGTGGCTGCCGGCCAGCGGCACCTATGACTGCTTGATTGGCATTGCCCGAGACTATGGGCCAGGTCCAGAGACGTGTCGGCACGGAGAACGTTTGTGCAACACTGGTCCTTTGTCAGGGCGTCTGCGCGAAAGACAGCTGAGGAAAATGTTGCACGAGCCGTCATGGCCACGTTGAAGTCTTTTTGCACGAGACGGCTTGGCCGAAGGGATCAAGGAGGAGTCGTTGGGCCCGAGGACGCTTTGGACGAGAGACTCTTCCAGAGACTCAAGGACCGGCCCGAGGTGCAACGATGCAGAGTGATTCAGGAATGAGGGTTTAGTGGCTTTAGGGTTAGATGCCCGAGATGCGAAAGCCCGAGAGAAAGCCCGAGAGAAAGCCCGAGAGAAAGCCCGAGAGAGCCAGGACATTCTTACTGTGGCCGTGGCGGACGGTGGGTTGTCCGAGCAGCAGGCATTGCAGACACTGGCAGCCACGGAGTTACCCAAGTTGAAGTTCATCGTCCGAGACCGAGCTCACAGGATGCGAGCGTGTCAGCGCAGCACGTGGACGAGCTTGACCGAGATGTGCGGCTTGTTGGACATATTGGTGACAGGGGAGCACTCCGTCGCCCGAGTCCTGGAGAAATCCCGGAAACTGGGTTTGTGGTTCGAGGCGAGCCAGCCGCCCGAGTCCGAGACCGAGTTTTGTCGCACGTTGAGGAGTTTCTCGTTTGCCATGCAACGGTTCGAGTCCGCGTCTTTGCCCTTGTTCAAGATTCTGAAGGCATTGCCCTCGCTGTACGAGTTTTTGGCCCGATGCTGTGAAGAGGGTGATCCCGAGGATGTGACATGGGCAGAGAACGTGTTAGGCCGGATGACAGGTGATGGTGCCACCAAGGCAGTGGTGCGTTCAGCCGTCGTGTGCGACGCGATGTTGTCACCGGTTTCTTCGTCGATGTGACGTGTCCGAGGACGACGCATGCCTGTGCGGAACTCAGGCCGAGCGTCCGAAAATGGTTGCACGAGTCCGAGTAGCAGTAAAGTTTGTGCTCGTGCACGTCCCATCGCAAGGCGTCCGAGATCATGCACCAGATGAGGCACCTGTTCAAGGAGGGGAACCTTCTGACTGCAGACAAGTCCGTGACAGTGGAGGCCATGAACACCTTGAAGAAACTGGGTGCCGTCCGAGTGCTTGGCCGACGCCCCCGTGGCTCCAGGAGTGCAAGGCCCGAGCACGTGCTCAGTGTCTGGCAAACAACATCCGAGGCAGAGATCCGCAAAGATCTGCGCAGAGTCTACAAGCTTGTGGACGCCTACTTCCGAGCGAACTTTCCCTTGTGGGAGTATGTGAATTCTCTTTCTGCACTGGACGTGCATGCGGACCTGAGTATGAGGCAGCGAGAAACGATGATCGGCCGAGTCGCAAAGCAGTGGAATTTAGACGGCAAGATGCTCTGGCACCTTGGTAGCTGATTTTTACATAATTTGGATTTGTAGTTCAGAGCCAGTGGCAGAGACTGAGTTATGCGTGTTAAAGTCCCAGCCGCCTGTTCACTCAGGAAGCAGTTCTGGGGACAGGCGGAGGATCACGGACCTGGCCATGGTCTCTTTGCTCGAGCCTTGTGGCACGCGAAGAATCCCAGCCAGCAGCCATCCAAGCAGGCCTGGGTGAAGACCCTGTCCGAGCTGAGAAAGAGCCAGATCCGAAACAGGTACGAGGCCGTGAAGCTCATCAAGCATTCGCTCGTGTTCATGACGTCCACCTGCAATGTGGAGCGGTGGTTGCACGAGATCAGCTTGACCGAGCAGAAAAGCAGGGCTCATCACCTCAACATTTTCCGGCTCGAGGATAGTGTCAAACTCAACGTTCAGAACATGAGTGGCCGAGCCAGTGTCTTCCAGCCCGAGTCCCTCACTACGTCCGCGACCGAGAGTCGAGATCGGCAGGTGCGTTGGCAGGCAAGCTACTTTGGCCTGCGAGCCCAAAAGGCTTACGCTGAGTTTTACGGCGAGAAGCAGTTACCTGCCCGAGACCTCCTGTCCGTGCAAGAGCGCAATGACAAACCGAGGTTGGCACCATTGCGGGCGAGCTCGAGCAAATCCATAGCAGCCCAGATGAGGCAACACAAGGAGTCACTCGACAGTGCTGTGCGAACGGGCGCAAAAGGGTCCCAAGACACGATGTCCGAGATGGTTGCGGAAGCCGCCGAATTCAGAGTGGGCATTTCAGCCGCACCGAAGTAGGTTTATTTATAGTTATAGTTTTCCGAGCTATGATGTTGCTTTTGTTTCTGACCTATGGCCATGAATAATCCTGACTCTAGCCGGAGGCGTGGAACAACCTGCCTCCAGCTCTGCGTCCTCGTCCAGCAAAAGAAAGGCGCCCGAGCAGAACCAGGAGGTGGTGACGCCAGAGTCCGTGGCGGACAAGGATGATACGATGGAAGATGAGGTCATCAATGCCGCAGTGGCTTCGCAGATCGAGCTCGTCAAGAAGCGAAAAAAGGTTGATTTTGGCACGAAGGCAGGCTGTGTACCTGCATATGTCCATGCAACAGGGTCCGTGGTTGGCCCCATGGCCGCCAATGCTCCGAGTGCTGCCCGGGCCAAAGCCCCCAAGCTTGGCAACACTGTCTGCGTCAAGATGGCGCACGGTGCCCACTGGCCCGAGAATGTGAGTGCCCGCTTCCGCTTGACCATGGACTTTGCGTCGGCCGACGTTTTAATGGTCGCCAACATATCCGAAGGGCTTTACTTGCGGGAGGCACTGGAAGCCAGACTGAGAGGAGTCCGAGTTTGCGACCGAGATTTCATTCAGACCGCAATGCAGAAGGGCAATTGTTACGCCTTCCAACGAGCCTTGGACCTGCGCTTTCACTTGTATCTGACCGAGGGTTTTGCCAACAAATATCCGGCACACTCGGATGTGTTGTTCGCGCATGGGGCCTTGAATGGCTGTAAGCTTCGAGTTTACAAGGGAGGGATGCCTGAGAAACCTCGGCATCCGAAATTGACTTACCTTTTGGGTTTCCCAAATCGTTTGTTCTTGAAGTTTGGCCTGGGCGGGTGGGTGGGGCTTAGTTCTTTGGGGGAAAAACAAAACTTGAGAAAATGCGTTTTGGACCGCTTACACCATTTGGGGAACATGCTTTGAGATCCTTTTCTGTTGGGCCGTGGGCCTTCAGATGATCGCCACCCGCCGTGGCATGGCTTGAAGGCCGACTGTTTTGGTAGTGAGGGTCTCCCGTTAGGTTTGTGCAGGTAGAGTCGCCATGGTTTCAAATTACATTGCTGCAGAGCATGAGAAGTGATGTCAGAGACGGGCCCTGGACCGAAGCCTGGATGGGAGAGTCTCTGGAAGCATGATCCGCTACTTTGCAAAGCTGTGCAAGAGGTTTACCATAGCGCTGCGCAATTTTCTTGCTCATATGATGATGAGGCAGAGGCAATCATCTTGGTCAAAGAGTTCCTTAAGGATCAACTCACTGAGGCTGAGGTGGATCGGGTTGGCATCAGTCTTTGGCAATGGACATTGAGGCAGAATGCGCGCGGTACTAATCGTGCACGAGATGTAGCTGAATCAATCGTGTCAAGACCGTTGAAGATACCACGTCCAGAGGTCTCATCTTCTGATATCTTCGAGCAATTGGTGGCTGGATCTGCTAGAATTTCGCTCGGGCAAGTTATCAAAGCGGTGAAGCTCTCCAAGGCGAGAGGAACCTCGAGGGAAGAGCTCGAGTCGAAGCAGAGGGAACGTTGGGCGTTGCAGCTTGTGATGTACATGCGCGATGCTAATCTTCCTTGTGTGGCACGTATGGAAGCACTTGGCGAAACGAAATCTGCATGGATTCGCATGTTTGGCAGCCGTCGAGCAAAGACCCTGCGCAATCGAGCACAGGCCTGGGGTCGTTTTAGACGATGGTTGGAAGTCAGCTTCAACCTCTATTGGCCTGGGTCACCTGCGCATCTTTTCAGATACATGGAAGAGCGGGCAGAATGCAAGGTCATGGGGAAAACTGTTCCGAACTGTCTGTTGTCTTCAGTTTCATTGCTTGAGACACTGGGGCAGGTCCCCCCCGAGGACCGTCTCAGTCAAGACCCTATGGTGCTGGAGACTTTCCGGTCATGGACCATGGAGCTGGAGGCTCAGGCGCCAGCAGTGCGACCTGCCCCTATGTTCACTGTTGCAATCATGCTTTCGCTGGAGATGGCTGTTTGTAAGAGCACTGGACCGATTGGCTTACGGTGGACAGCATTCGTTTTGCTTCTGATGATCTGGGGGACGCTGAGAGCAGACGATGTTCAGAACATTGATCCAGATACCCTGAAGTTTTCACAGATTGGAATGCGATTTGTCATGAAGAAGACCAAGACCAGTGGGCCAGGGCGAAAGGTTGGAGAATTGCATGGGTTCATCTCGAGAGTGGCAGGACTGTCAGGATTTGATTGGATGCTCGAAGGATCCCGATTGGCGTCATCGGCGGAGCTGAGGTGGTCGAGGGATTTTCTTTGTCCAATTTTCACGGAAGATTGGGATCATGGCAGTCGTGTTTACATGGATGGCGAAGGGCTGGCTATTCAGTGCAGACGGCTGCTCAAGTCGCTCATGGCACCGGTCCGAGGCAGTGGGAATACTTGGGGCTTGAACAGGACGCGTTTGGTCCCCGATCAGCTCGTGATGTTTTGGTCGGGACATAGCGCGCGACACACTCTACCAAGTCTGGCAGCGGCCCTGGGAGTTGAGAAGGACCGCCGGGATTTCTTGGGGCGTTGGGCGTATGCGCAGCATGGATCACAGGATTACATTCTGACTAGTCGGCAGGTGGTACAGGCGATTCAAAATCATGTTTCGAAATGCCTTTTGCTGGGAAACGCAGACGGTGGATACATGGAAGAGGAGCTGCTTCATTCTATCAAGGCCTTTGCTGACGATAATGGCATAAATGGCGCTGCCGTGGTTCTGGGACATGAGGTTTTGCTTTGGGATGATGAGAAGCAATGGTGGTCTTTGAATGGGAAATTTCCTTGTATGAAGGTGGGGCCTGACCGCGTGGTCGCTTCAGCTGGTTCCATGGATGCAACACTTCCTGGACCGTATTCGGCTGTGGAAGTCGATGACATGCCGGAGGCACCATACTTCATTACAATTTCACGCCGGGGATTTCGTCGATTGCACTTGAGCAAGAGCTGCGCGGTGCGGCAGGAGCGATGTGCTGAGACGACTCCCGTTTTCGTCTTGAAGGAGGGGATCGCCGACGCAGTTTGCAAACTCTGCCGGCCAAAGATGGATGCGTGCCCTGACTCTTCCAGCAGTGGTTCAGAGTTTACTGAGGAAGAGCCTCTGGGAGCAGCCGGTGAAGATCCCGAGTGATAAGGTGATTGATTCGAGGGTGGTCTTCGCTTTGTTTGCTTGGGGGGTGCTGGGAATTTTGCTTTGGTAGGTGCAGGCACTCCTTGCGTGTTTCAACAGAAGAGTCGCGAATTGCACTCAAGGGCCACGGTGGAGGTGGCAGGTGAATCTCAGTTGTGCGGGTTGTGACGCACCGGTTGGGCCATGGTGGAAATGGCCGTAGGATCTTCACGAACTGGTAGGTGCTGCACTAGTGAGCTTGTTGGTCATGATCGGATCCTTTCAGGATCAAGCGGTGGAAGATTCTTTGTTTGTGCGAGGTGGTTGATTTCTTCTAATTCGTTTTTGGTTCTTAGTATTCCTGATTTGCGTCCTAAACGCTTGGTCAGGATTGATGCATCTGTAAGGTGGTGCAATCGGATCGCATTGCAATGGCGGGGCCACCGCCCGGCCCGCCGGCTGCACTCACGCTGCCGGCCGGCGTATCGAACGATGATGCGCTGGACTACCTGGACAAGAACCTCACGTCTGATCTGCTTCATATCCTCCAGGAGTGTGGAGTGCCCCTCGCACTGCAGTACAAATTGGGGAGTGATTTCAAGAATGTGAAGAGGTTTGCAGCATATGCGGATTCACGGACCGGGGTGCGGGAGGCCCTAAAAACAGATCATACCCTGGAACCTGCAGATCAAGTGACACGTGCGGCTGTTGCATCAGTGGTTTCAGCATGGGAGTCGTGCAAGGAGTACAGTTCGAAGGAATCTGAGCTACGTGCAGAGGCCAAAGTTCTTGGGATCACGAGACCGGTTACGCAGACAGAACGTCAAGCCATGCGTGCATCTTTTGAGGCAACATATGGTAAAGTGGAGGAGAGCTTTGAGCCTTCGGACGACTATGTTTCCACGAAGATGGAGGAGATCGAGAATGGGGAGTTGTCAGCATCGAGCCTTTCAGAAGTTACAAGCCGGAAGCAAGTGAAGACCATGGGGTTACAAACTTCAGTGGACACTGGGGGTCATGTGCGGATCGTCAAGCAACGGGCTAAGGGGGTGATGCCTCAGAACACTGAGGAGCTTCGTGCGGTGCTGCGTGTTGAGGGGACGGCTTTCTGTTATCTGGCTTCAAAGTATCGCAACAAGGTGCTCTTCACAGGCATGAATCCGACAATCTGGTTGGACTACGCGAACTATCTGCTGGGGGAGAAAGTCTATCGCATGCAAATCCCCACAGGCAGCAAGGGATCCGGCAAGCAGGATCAAATGACGCTTCGACCACCCTGGACCGTCATGCTGACGTATGAGTACGAATTACGCAAAGAAGCCATCAAGCGTGCAGTTCGAGAATCCAGAGAGCTACGAGTTACGCTCAAGGAGGTGTGCGATGATCCACAGCTGAAAGAGCAATTCTTTACGGCGCCCATCGCTCTGGGAGGACATCGGATCAAAGGGGATGGCTGGAAGGGCGATGGTTGGAAGCGTCAAAACGCTTATCCCGACTTTGGTGGAGAGCAGCCATGGAAGTGGCAGAAAGGAGGTGGCAAACCCCCGAAAGGCAAGGATAAGAAAGGTAAGGGAGGTGGAGACAAAGGAAAGGAGCGGAAGGGCAAAGGAAAGGGGGAGCTGGCCAGCCGAACACCGGACGGCAGGCTCATTTGCTTTGCATACTCAACTTCTGGTTGCGACGGATCATGTGGCATGGTTCACTGCTGCCAAGTTCGGAGTTGTTTCGGTGATCACCCAACCTGGAAGCACTGGCAAGAGCATTTCGCGAAGTCGGGGAAGCAGACCGACACCTGACTCCCACAGCTCAACGTGCTGTACTTGTTCGCTGGTCTTCCGCGCGATGGCGATTTGAGGTACTTCCTTGAACGCTGGTGTGATGCGCACGCCTTTGAATTAATTCTACGTGAGGTTGACGTGAAGCGTTCGCCTAATGATGATTTATCACAGTCCTCACTCTGGGAGAATATCTTCTCGGAGCTCCGTGCGGGACAATGGGACATCTTGATCTGCAGCCCGCCTTGCGGCACGTACTCTCGTGCCCGACACCGATCTGTCGGGAGCGGATCCGGACCAGTTCCTCTTCGCAATTGCATGCATCCATGGGGTTTTCCTTGGCTTTCCGAATCGAATGCAGCTCTAGTCAAGATTGCCAACTACTTTGTCAAACAATGTTTGGAGGCGATCGGATATCAATGTGCAGCGAACAGATTTTACATCTGGGAACATCCCGAGGACTTGGGTGTCACCGAGACTGGGGATGTCCCGGCAAGTATTTGGCAACTTGCTGAAATCCGATCGCTCGACGGTTTTACTTGGGCGGTTCATCAATGCGCCTTTGGAGCCTTGCATCCCAAACCAACTCGCTTCTTGTCCAATCTTCCACTGGCGGAACAGTGGTCCAATGGCTGGCCCACCTTTGATGCTGATGGGGGCTACACTGGTCCTTTGACTTGGTGCAACCACGATTGGCATGAATCAATGATGGGTTGGGACGTTTCCTCAGGCACGTGGCGCACCGCTGGATCTGAATGTTACCCACCTCTACTTTGTTCGCATCTTGTTGATTGCATAACATCTTCACAGAAACAGACCGATCTTCCTGAAGCACCGGCCGATGCTGAGACCTTGGCCCAGTCTCTCCTTCATCGGATGGATGCCCTCGCACCCGACGACTTGCAGCCTCTTGCTGAACTCCTGCCCCGGGAAGCTTCTCACAAGGCTGCTGGGCATCAACGTGAAGGCGCTTTCTTCGCCGGGGCCTATGCCCGAGGCGGTTTCGTGGGACTGCGCTCCTCATGCCATTCTTTCCCATGTTCCATCAAGGTTCTGACCGCAGCTCTTCGAGGCGCCTTTCCAGGACAATGCTTCTCTACGCTGGTTGTTTTCACTAACACACTGACGGCACCTCACAAGGACGTGCACAATGCTCCATTTCCCAATTTGCTTATGCCACTTTCCAAGTTTACTGCTGGGCAAGTTTGGCGGGAAGATTCCGAGGGCGATGTCTATCGCACAGTGGCCGGCCAGGCCCGACCTGGTTGCTTGTTGGACGTGGCCGCTGGACCCTGTTTGCTGGACGCCCACAAATATCTTCATGCCACGGAACCCTGGCACGGCTGCCGCATCGTCCTCGTAGGGTTTACGGTTCGCCACCTACACCTTCTTTCACCTGAGCAAGTTGCCTTGCTGGCTGCGCTGGGCTTCGTCTTGCCCGATGCAGACCGCGCACGCATGGGGGAACACGCTCCTGCATCGGTCATGGTACAAAAGGCGTCTGGGGCAGCCGTGGCGAACCCCTCGACAAAAGCCAGTCAGGAAGTGATCACAGTGGATTCGGGGGATGAGCTTCCGGAAGAGACTGCAGACATTGAACCTCCTTTTGATCCGCGTACAAGCCGGGCATTTGGGCAACCTTTGATCTGTCGTCATGATACAGGCAAGCGAGTCTTCGTTGATGGCTTCGGACTATGCTCCCCGGGCCGTTGGCCACCGGGCCAAAGGGGACAGCTGAATTCATGGGAGGAGAGCTTGCATGCTGAACGGATGCAAAGGATCTTGCGTAACTTCGTTTTGGCTGAACTCCCTGACATTCGGAAGTCTGCTTTCCTCTTGGCTGCCGGAAGGTTGGAATCGAGTCCCTTCACACAATCCGCCCTGGACAGACTACGTGGTGAGCTGGCGGGAACACTGCCCGATCCGGCCCTGGCGCTTCGGGTTCCTGACCGCCAGCCTTTCTTGTTGTACATGCTAGCGCAATCTCTGCGGATCTTGGGAGACCCTGACTGGGAGATTCTGACTCAAGGAACGGAGTGCTTTGCAGAAGGCGTGCCATTGGGTGACGAGGAGCCGCTGCCCCGTACGCCGCAGGTTTTTGCCCGTCGTGAAAAGTTCCGAAAACTGGATGCATCACCTTTTCAAGCGATCATGGACAACTACACGTCAGCAGAATTGTCCTCTGAGCAACTTGAGGAGCATTTTCGGGCTGATGAGCAGAAAGGCCGCATGCTGCCGACTACGGAGGGAGCAGTGGCTCAGGAGTATGGTCCGGGGCAGCTTTTGGTAGCCGCCATGGGTGCAGTGGAGAAACCCAATGGTGACATCAGACCGCTGCACGACGGAACTCACGGCGTCAACTTGAACAATCGGATACGCATCTTGGACAAATTGGAGACACCAGGACCTGATGAGGTGTTAGAGATGGTTTCCCTTGCACGCGACTCGGGCGAAGCAGTGTTCGCTATCTCTGCCGACATATCCCAAGCTCATCGCCAGGTGAAGGTCAGGCGAAAGGATTGGCCTAAAATGGGGTGCCGTTCCAGTTCGACATCGCGTACCGTATGGCTCAATACTGTCGGCACATTTGGCATCAGCTCCGCCGCCTACTGGTGGAGCCGGCTGTTCGGATGCATTGGGAGGTGGGTGCTACGCATCTTGACCACGCTCTGGCATATGGAGGTGGTCTACGTGGATGATTTACACCTCGTGACCGCTGGAGACCCAAAATTCCTTGTGCTTTGGATGGCCCTGGCGGCGTACGAGGCAATCGGCACACCTTTTGCCTACCACAAATTCAAAGGTGGGATCAAGGTTGATTTCGTGGGATATCATATCGCATGTGATCAATGGTCTGCAGGGCTCTCATCCAAACGCACGAAGTGGATAGTGGGCTGGATCAACGATCTTGAGGCTGCGAGTTGGATGGTAGTGGGTCGTGCCATGGTAGAGTTCACTGGCAGGATGACTTTTGTTGGTAGATTGCTATTGTGGCTAAAACCTTTCTTGGCTCCGCTGCATTCTTGGTGTGCAGTACTGGCAAGGGGAACAACAGCACGTGTTCCCACGATGGTTTATCTCTCGCTCATCTACATCCGGAAGAATCTTTTGCTGACACACCACTTGGTGCCCGCTTTGCGGCAGGCCCCCTTTGTGACCCAGTCTTTTCGAACCGATGCGAAGTGTGAGCGTGGACGTGTCGTCTTGGGCGGTTGGTCCCTTGCCAAAGGGAACGTGCCGGCCAAAGCAGACTGGTTTTCTGTTGAAGTCACACCGACAATGGCGCCTTGGTTGTTTAAGGAGGATGGAGCAAGCGAATGGGCATCAGCCAGCGCCGAGTTGCTGGCTTCTTATCTGGCCTTGTTTGCATTTGGTCACCTTCAGGCTGCTGGATGTCGCAATGTCATGTTGGCAACGATCTATGGTGGAACAGACAATCGGTCGAACCCTCAGGCCGAAGCAAAAGGGTCATCTACGAAGTGGCCGCTCATGGGGCTGCTGATGCAAATGTCTGCGACACTCCTTCATTCCAATCTGCGTGTGAAGCTGCAGTGGAGGCCACGGGAAGAGAACACGGAGGCCGACGATTTGACAAATGGTGACTTCTCGAAATTCGACATGTCGTTGAGGAGGCCGGTTTCCTTTTCCGATCTGAAGCTGGATTTGTTTGAGGAATTGATGGCTTGCTACGATGAGTACGAAGCATCGAAGGTGGCCTTGAGAGGACGGAACCCAATTCGGGAGAAGGCTTCGAAGAAACAGAAGCTGGCCGAGAAGACTCCATGGTGATGCGCGCCAAACGCCTTCGGTGGGGCATATGTCCGTTCGGCGCTGCATCCTATCACCAACGGGTGGTGGGGTCGGATCTGCACCAACCATGCAAAAGGTGCGCTCTTGCGCTGAGGGTTTAGTTGTGGTTTAGGCCCCTCTCACTCCCCTTCCCCCCTTTGGCCCAAACGCCTGAACAAACCTTTTGGGTTTCCCAAATCGTTTGTTCTTGAAGTTTGGCCTGGGCGGGTGGGTGGGGCTTAGTTCTTTGGGGGAAAAACAAAACTTGAGAAAATGCGTTTTGGACCGCTTACACCATTTGGGGAACATGCTTTGAGATCCTTTTCTGTTGGGCCGTGGGCCTTCAGATGATCGCCACCCGCCGTGGCATGGCTTGAAGGCCGACTGTTTTGGTACCCGCCCTCCCTGTCCCTTTTTTGTGCACCGCGCCCACTTGGGCTGCCGACGCTTGCTAAAGGATCGTGTGGCCCAGTAGTCCGGTTCGTCCGGTTAGGCCTTTCTCCGCTGGCTATGCAACTTCTTCGCCTAGTAGTCCGGTATGTCCGGTGAGGCACCATGCTTCTTATCGGCCCAGTAGTCTGGTTCGTCCAGTTAGGCCACAATTTCTGCTGCTCCACGCCGGGTTCGCCTAGTAGTCCGGTATGTCCGGTGAGGCACTTTCTGAATGTCCCTATCTTCATATGCTGCACCTTGAGTGCTTCGCTCTGCCTAGTAGTCCGGTACGTCCGGTCAGGCATCATGTAAATGACGATTCACCCATGTGTCTCACTCGCTGTGATTTCACGCCGGGGCATATGTCCGTTCGGCGCTGCATCCTATCACCAACGGGTGGTGGGGTCGGATCTGCACCAACCATGCAAAAGGTGCGCTCTTGCGCTGAGGGTTTAGTTGTGGTTTAGGCCCCTCTCACTCCCCTTCCCCCCTTTGGCCCAAACGCTTGAACAATTAATTTGTGTCCGAGCCCGAGCCTGAGCTCGGACAGCGATTCTGCTGAGAGCGGCAAGTCCTGGAATCTGGACAAGCTCCTCATGAAGCTTGGGGTTCTTTACGACCAGGGGTGACCGAGTCCGAGTCCGGGTCTGTGCAAAGCAGAAAGAAGGATGAGCCTGATTGAGTTTTGCGTCGTGCTGCAGCTAACCCTGACTGTGCCAGCTTCTTGGATTGGCCAGGACCATTTCGAGCGGGTGGAGTTCAAGATCGGAATGCGTGACTGAGGAACAAAAAGGCGTGCCAGGCCACTCCAGGCAATCCATTCTTGCATTGATATATATTTAATAACTTACTCATATATGTAGTGCAAAAAAACTAAAAACTTAGTTTCTTGCAAGCCGCTGAGACCCAGCAAGTACTACTACTACTACTACTACTACTACTACTACTACTACTACTACTACTACTACTACTACTACTACTACTACTACTACTACTACTACTACTATTACTGTACTAGTACTACAACAACAATTACTACTACTACTACTACTTCATCTACTACTACTACAATTACTATCACTATTACGACTATTATTGCGAGGACGACTATTACTACTATTACGATTGTTACTACTACTACTACTACTACTACTACTACTACTACTACTACTACTACTACTACTATTACTACTAGTATCATTACTACTACTACCATTACTACTACTACTACTACTACTACTACTACTACTATTACTACTATTATTACTGTTACTATTACTATTACTTACTATTACTATTACTATTACTATTACTATTATTACTATTACTATTACAATTACTATTACTATTACTATTACTATGACATTGCGACTGTTATTATTACTATTACTATGACTATGACTATTGCGATGACTATTACTATTACTATTATTATTACTATTACTATTACTATTACTATTACTATTACTATTATTATTATTACTATTACTATTACTATTACTAATACTATTAGTATTACTATTACTATTACTCTGACTATGACTATTACTATTACGATTACTATTACTATTACTTTTATTATTACTACTACTACTACTACTACTACTACTACGATTACTATGAAACCCGCTACGATTCCCCCACCCCCCCCGCCCAGTGGGACGGACGCCGTTGGACTCGTCAAGATGAACTCGTCAACCCGAAGAATATGTCATGCTGTTCGTTGCAGCAGCACTTCGTTTGAGAAGAAGGTTTCAGACTTAAACTCTATAGGCCCAGCAGGCACCTGGCCAAACTCACAACAGTGCAAGCCCAAAATCCTTGAACCCGAAACCCAAAACCCAAGCCCAAACTCAGAACAGTGCAAGCCCAAAAATCCTTAACCCCCTAAACCCAAGCCCAACTCACAACAGTGCAAGCCCAAAATCCTGGAAACCCGGACCCTAAGCCCAAACCCAAACATGGACGTTGCAAGCAGTGCGTGCGGACATGGATGCTTTGGCCATTCGCGTGCACTGGTGACGCGGACAGTATGATGGTGCGGACATGGATGCTCTGACCGTTCGCACGCTGGTAACACACAAAGTGAATTCGCTTGGGGGTGGGCTCTACCATCATTTACTATGGGGTTTGCGACCCACCGTGGGCCCTCCGTTACAGCTCCGTTACAGCATTTGCTACAGCTCCGTTACAGCTCCGTTGCACTTCCGTTACAACTCCGTCACAGCTTCCCTGAGCGCCCCGTTACCGCTCCGTTGCACCTCCGTTACAGCTCCTTTTCAGCTTCCGTTACAGCTCCAAGACATCCGAAATTCAGGTGTTCAAGCTGAATTTCCGCTCCGACTCGACCTTCAAAGAAATGCATGAATGCAATATTTAGTTACAAAACTGTGAGTGCCCCAAAACCCCACTCTCCGACTCCCCTGGCCTCTCCGAGCCCTCCTCCCCCCTCCCCCACCCCGGAAAAGCTGCATATTCGCACATGCATGCCAGGCTTCGCCGCGTCTTCTTTTTGCAAGATGCCTCGCCCTTTCTTCGCCTTTTGGGCGGTTCCTTTGCATCCCGCCTGTGTTTTTGCAGCTTTCGTGCATGAGGGGGTGCCAAGGCAATATGCCTTGAATGTTCGCACAACTGCGCGCCTCGGGAAAAAAGACACAAGGCAATATGCCTTGGTGCCCATTGCTAGGCCTTGCAGCAGACTGCCCTCTTGCCCGCCGCAACCCGTAAACAAAAACAACATGAGCCTGCAGTGTGCCTATGGTAAGCAGTGTACCGTTGGTGTATTTCGGCTGCCGAGGCAGTGGCGCTGCCATTTTTTGACAAAATGCAGTGTTGCCGCTTTGCGCTTGGGCCTCCTAGAGTGGAGGCGCTGTTGAAGGCATGTTCGGGAAGATTGCAGCTGCTGAGAGCGGCTTGCGAGCTGACCCTTTTTTTGCTGCTTCGTGCTGTTTGTCGCGGCAAGTGACTGAGTAAGTGAGTGGCCGCCCACAAGTGAGCAGCCCGCGTCGAAACAAAAGGCTCAAATCAGACATTTTCGATATTTGCTTGAGAGCGAACGGGCTGTGCTTGCACCAAACTACAAGTTACAAGGCACTAGAAGTACGTGATAAGGATGTGGATTGTTAGCAATGTCAAAATCGAATTTATATACTTCAATTCTGGTTGACCATCTCATAGCCACGACCCAGAAGATTTTCGACTTTCCAGCGACTTTCCAGCTTGCCTGCCACTCGGCAAGCTGGGTCGCCCAGTTTGCATCGGCGCGAAAGACTTAGAGATTAAATTCGGCCATATTTGCCAATCGGAATTGGGCAATAACTCGTGTTGAATGAGGTTCGCGGCAGTCATTTTCCAGGTGTAGTGAGGGGAGCTGTTGTGAGATTCCAAGATGGCACGCGTAGCCGCGGGCCTGTTGGTGCTGACCTCGGAACCGGTGTGCGCAGCTTGCTGATGGCAACCGTTAGGGCTGCTGGGGGATTTTGTGCCGAGGTGCTGGCTCCTCTGGCAGTCGGGCAAAAGGATGCCCTCGCAGACTTGGAAGCGCTCCGAGCAGAAGTTCTTGCACAGCGGGCTCTCATCCAGGACGCAGGGCAACAAATCACGCAACGCACCCATGTGCCTCGTTCTTGGCTTTTCATGTGGCTCTGGAGTTTGAAGCATGTTTCATTCTCTCGATCATGTTGAGTTCTGTTGCACAGCAGTTCCATCCAGGAACAGCAGCAGAAATACGACTCCTTGGTCGAAACCCGAAGGCTGCAGACAGCAAGCTATGTGAGCCTTGACACCTTCAATACCGAGGCCATGAAGTGAAAAGATCCCGTTCTGCTGTTCAAGTCTAACATAGGCAGTGGCATTCCGATTGTCAGGTGCAGGCGCTGAAGAACGCGGACTACAGCTTGGGTGGTGCCATGGACTCTGCTTGGCTCTGCCTGTGTGGTGCCCTTGTCATGTTTATGCATGCGGGCTTCGCGATGCTGGAGACGGGCAGCTGCCGTGCAAAGAACGCGTCCAACGTCCTCATGAAGAACTTGGTGAACGTGACGGTTGGCACGCTGGGCTGGTGGGTCTTTGGCTGGGCCTTCGCTTACGGCAGCCAGGGAGATCCAGCGAACGGCTTCATCGGAACGAGCGAGTTCTTCGGCATCGGCTTCTACACCATCGATGAGACCACCGGTGTCATCACGCCCCTTGCATCATGTGATGCTGACGGCTGCCAGAGCAAGATGTTGAGCTGGTTCTTTCAGTGGGCATTTTGCACGGCCGGAGCCACGATCGTGAGCGGTGGCGTGGCTGAGCGTGTGAAGAGTCCTACGTACGCGGTGTATGCCTTCTTCATGGCCAGCTTCATCTACCCCATCATCGTCGCATGGTCCTGGGGCGGTGGCTGGCTGGCCACCGTTCTGGATGTAGGCCGCGGGTCCGCAGCTTGTAACATTGTAACATGTTGGCATGCTCATCAAGTGATGCCTTGTTGCCCTGTTGCGGTTCATTGCTGTGTGGTTGTTGCAAGATGCTGCAAGGCTACATGGACTTTGCCGGCAGCGGCGTGGTGCACTTGACGGGTGGCGTGAGTGCTCTATTGGGCACCATTGTGCTCGGCCCACGCAAGGGCCGCTTCGAGAATCCGGAGGAGTTCGAGTGCCACAACTTGCCCCTCGTGGTCTTGGGTACCTTTGCGCTGTGGTTCGGCTGGTACGGCTTCAACCCGGGCTCCACGCTCGGAATGCACGACGGAGCTACGGGTGCTATGGCTGCGCAAGTGGCCATGAACACAACCCTGTCCGCGGCCACCGGCGGCATCACTGTGTTCATTCTGCGCTATGCCATCATGAAGAAGTACGACGTGGGTGGCCTGTGCAACGGCATTTTGGCAGGCCTGGTGTCCATCACCGCCGGATGCGGCAACGTGGAGTGCGGCAGCGCCTTTGCCATCGGCCTGATTGGTGCCTTGGTGTACCAAGCCTCGTCCATGCTGCTGCAGAAGCTGAAGATCGACGACCCTGTCGATGCCAGTCCGGTGCACGGCTTCTGCGGCATCTGGGGCGTGCTGGCAGCCGGACTCTTCGACTGGGGTAAGGGTGTTGACCACTACCACGGCTGGTCAGGCTTTGGCTGCATGCCAGTGAGCGATTCGGACTCTACTTGCCAGACCGGCATTGGCGGCACCGCGATCGGTGCGCAGTGCATCCTGATCATCATGGTCATCCTTTGGGCCGGAACGCTCTCAGGGATTGCCTTCTTCGCTCTGAAGATGACAGGGCTCTTGCGTATCGACGAGTACACGGAAGAGGTCGGCATGGACGTCAAGCAGCACTCTCCCCCGAAGGCTTACGCCATTGGCGCAAACCCAATGCCGACCGAAGTTGAGAAGACGGTCTGAGCAATACTGCGAGTATTGTAGGGGGAAGTTTAGTTTCTTGTGGTTGACAGCGGTCCGGCTGTGCGAAAGACTTCTGTTTTGTGTTTTGGATGTGGGAGTGGAGCTCTCCACACATACAGTGCCAAAACTTGGCCTGCAGTTCGTCCCGAGACAGCAGCTCCTTGCTCTGTTGTGCGAACTCTGGCAGATACCTCTTGGTGCTAATAAACGTGTGAAAGCCAGGAGGCTGGCTGTCTTTAAGGGACTTGTTCACCTTGACTTCAGCAGGTGAAGCCTGCGAAACAACAAGCTGACACTACCCGTGCTGCCGCGAGCGCACAAAAAGGGCCCCGGGACAGCGCGGACATACAAGAGGGATGGGGACAACCCGAAGAGTTTTGAGGGCAGACCTCAGGCAGACCTCCAACGAGCTTGTCACTAGGCTCACAGGATACTGGAGCAGTGAGCTGTTGTGAGATTCCAAGATGGCACGCGTAGCCGCGGGCCTGTTGGTGCTGACCTCGGAACCGGTGTGCGCAGCTTGCTGATGGCAACCGTTAGGGCTGCTGGGGGATTTTGTGCCGAGGTGCTGGCTCCTCTGGCAGTCGGGCAAAAGGATGCCCTCGCAGACTTGGAAGCGCTCCGAGCAGAAGTTCTTGCACAGCGGGCTCTCATCCAGGACGCAGGGCAACAAATCACGCAACGCACCCATGTGCCTCGTTCTTGGCTTTTCATGTGGCTCATATGTGCTTGTGGAGTTTGAAGCATGTTTCATTCTCTCGATCATGTTGAGTTCTGTTGCACAGCAGTTCCATCCAGGAACAGCAGCAGAAATACGACTCCTTGGTCGAAACCCGAAGGCTGCAGACAGCAAGCTATGTGAGCCTTGACACCTTCAATACCGAGGCCATGAAGTGAAAAGATCCCGTTCTGCTGTTCAAGTCTAACATAGGCAGTGGCATTCCGATTGTCAGGTGCAGGCGCTGAAGAACGCGGACTACAGCTTGGGTGGTGCCATGGACTCTGCTTGGCTCTGCCTGTGTGGTGCCCTTGTCATGTTTATGCATGCGGGCTTCGCGATGCTGGAGACGGGCAGCTGCCGTGCAAAGAACGCGTCCAACGTCCTCATGAAGAACTTGGTGAACGTGACGGTTGGCACGCTGGGCTGGTGGGTCTTTGGCTGGGCCTTCGCTTACGGCAGCCAGGGAGATCCAGCGAACGGCTTCATCGGAACGAGCGAGTTCTTCGGCATCGGCTTCTACACCATCGATGAGACCACCGGTGTCATCACGCCCCTTGCATCATGTGATGCTGACGGCTGCCAGAGCAAGATGTTGAGCTGGTTCTTTCAGTGGGCATTCTGCACGGCCGGAGCCACGATCGTGAGCGGTGGCGTGGCTGAGCGTGTGAAGAGTCCTACGTACGCGGTGTATGCCTTCTTCATGGCCAGCTTCATCTACCCCATCATCGTCGCGTGGTCCTGGGGTGGTGGCTGGCTGGCCACCGTTCTGGATGTAGGCCGCGGGTCCGCAGCTTGTAACATTGTGGCATGTTGGCATGCTCATCAAGTGATGCCTTGTTGCCCTGTTGCGGTTCATTGTTGTGTGGTTGTTGCAAGATGCTGCAAGGCTACATGGACTTTGCCGGCAGCGGCGTGGTGCACTTGACGGGTGGCGTGAGTGCTCTATTGGGCACCATTGTGCTCGGCCCACGCAAGGGCCGCTTCGAGAATCCGGAGGAGTTCGAGTGCCACAACTTGCCCCTCGTGGTCTTGGGTACCTTTGCGCTGTGGTTCGGCTGGTACGGCTTCAACCCGGGCTCCACGCTCGGAATGCACGACGGAGCTACGGGTGCTATGGCTGCGCAAGTGGCCATGAACACAACCCTGTCCGCGGCCACCGGCGGCATCACTGTGTTCATTCTGCGCTATGCCATCATGAAGAAGTACGACGTGGGTGGCCTGTGCAACGGCATTTTGGCAGGCCTGGTGTCCATCACCGCCGGATGCGGCAACGTGGAGTGCGGCAGCGCCTTTGCCATCGGCCTGATTGGTGCCTTGGTGTACCAAGCCTCGTCCATGCTGCTGCAGAAGCTGAAGATCGACGACCCTGTCGATGCCAGTCCGGTGCACGGCTTCTGCGGCATCTGGGGCGTGCTGGCAGCCGGACTCTTCGACTGGGGTAAGGGTGTTGACCACTACCACGGCTGGTCAGGCTTTGGCTGCATGCCAGTGAGCGATTCGGACTCTACTTGCCAGACCGGCATTGGCGGCACCGCGATCGGTGCGCAGTGCATCCTGATCATCATGGTCATCCTTTGGGCCGGAACGCTCTCAGGGATTGCCTTCTTCGCTCTGAAGATGACAGGGCTCTTGCGTATCGACGAGTACACGGAAGAGGTCGGCATGGACGTCAAGCAGCACTCTCCCCCGAAGGCTTACGCCATTGGCGCAAACCCAATGCCGACCGAAGTTGAGAAGACGGTCTGAGCAATACTGCGAGTATTGTAGGGGGAAGTTTAGTTTCTTGTGGTTGACAGCGGTCCGGCTGTGCGAAAGACTTCTGTTTTGTGTTTTGGATGTGGGAGTGGAGCTCTCCACACATACAGTGCCAAAACTTGGCCTGCAGTTCGTCCCGAGACAGCAGCTCCTTGCTCTGTTGTGCGAACTCTGGCAGATACCTCTTGGTGCTAATAAACGTGTGAAAGCCAGGAGGTTAGCTGTCTTTAAGGGACTTGTTCACCTTGACTTCAGCAGGTGAAGCCTGCGAAACAACAAGCTGACACTACCCGTGCTGCCGCGAGCGCACAAAAAGGGCGGGACGCCAGCGGGCTCGAAGGTGACACCAAAGCAGCATCGGCCTCCTTTAGGATGGTGACCGCCAGGCAAGAGTGAGTGGTGAGTCAAAAAAGTCATGGGGTTCCGGACTTTTTGGTAGAATCACATGGCTGCTCTATTTGCAAAGAGGCTCCAGCCTTGATTTGTATTGATCATCTTCTGGAGTTGTAAAAGGGCAATGCAGTTTCTCCGAATCGCTTGGGGAATCTCGGGGAATCTCGGGGAACCGCATGCCACAACCACGGGGAAGCGCATCCACAAAGTGAAGTTGGGGTAGTCCCAACACGGACTGTTCCAAAGGCTGTCCTCTCGCATGACCCACAAGAGAAGCTTCTGGAACAACTCCTTTTTGAATTTGGCCGTTGGCCGTGGGGCGTGCTTCTAGACAATCTACATTGCAGCATTGAGATTCTCTCATGCTCCTGTGAAGACCTTGGGCTCGGAACCGCCTCGTGCTCTCGCCCCCTCGAGCCCCAACAGGGCCGCAAGGCAGCAGTGTCTGCCTTAACTGCGCTCGCACTTGTCTTGGGACATCCTTGCAGTTTCATGGTGTGTCATGTATCATCTAGCAGAATCTAGCAATGGATGTTGTATCCCGCAGAATCAGTTCGCTTCAAGGTGATGATGTGGCGCGGCATTATTGCATGCCTCTTTGGGGCTACAGCTAGGACCTCAGATTCCTGTGAGCCGATTGATGACTTCTAGATGAGCATGTGGCAGAATCCTCAGATTCGCCTTGGCTGTGAATACCCAGGCTGTCTGTGCTGATGATCTTCGTCAAGAAGTCGAGGCCCTTCGGGCCCAGGTCCTTGCGCAGCGGGAGCTTTACGAGGCGCCTCAAGATGTGCAGCTTGCGTTTCGCTCCACGGCGGACCCTGGCACGCGATTCCTGCGCGATGCAGAAAGTGGCGGCGATTCGGGAAACCAGGGTTTAGGAAACCAGGATTCAGAAAGCCAGGCGATTCAGGAAACTGCCCGATTCAGGAAGCTGCCTTCATGTGATTCAGGAAACTGCGATTCAGGAAACCACGCGATTCGGAAAACTGAATACACGCGATTCAGGAAGCCACACGATTGAGGAAACCGGGGGGTGGGGGGGGGGGATGATATCAGTCTGCCGAGTCAGCGGCTTCCGAGTCTGCGCTTTCCAGTTTCCCGACTCAGCGGTTTCCGAATCCGCGCTTCGAGTTTCCTGAATCAGCGGTTGTCAGTTTTCAGAATCCGCGATTTACAGTTTCCCGAATCCCAGCTTTCCGAATCTGCGATTTCCAGTTTCCCGAATCCCCGGTTTCCGAGTCCGCGTTTTCCAGTTTCTTGACTCAGCGGGTTTCCGGATCCTGGTTTCCCGAATCCACACTTTTGGTTTCCGAATCTGCGTTTTCCAGTTTGCCAAATCAGGTTTTTCCAGGGCCCTCTCCAAAACAGAGGAAGGGGGACAAGGGACAAACACAAGTTGGAATGATTCAGAGATCATTTTGGAGCAAAGACGCCGGAGATGATGAAATCTGGCACAGCCGCCGGCCACCGTGGCCCCGGCCAAACACCTGAATTCCGCTTCCATCGAACTCTGATATCGCAGAAAAAGACCTTCCCAGCGTGCCAGGGCTATCCAGGGCTCACAGGAGCTCCAAGCATAAAATCACAGGCTCCAGAAGGTCAAGGGCCAAGGGGCCGCTGGCTTCTGGATGTCCTGCTTGGAATGCTGTGTGGATGCTTGCAAGACCGCGACTAAACAAGCGAAACAAGAGCATGCATGCGTGCTTGCCTGCGCTTGCACACTTGTGATGCTGACAATTAGCCCTGATGCTGCAAGACATGAGCAAAAACTACCAGTGCAGGAGAACAAGCTGCTCCTGGCGCAGTTGAAGGAAGAGGTTCCGCGGCAGCTGCAGATCAGCGGGTGGGTGACGCAGACCGAGTTCAACACGAAGGCGGGTCGCAAGAGCCATCAAGAGCCATGAAGCTTTGGTCATGGACATTATACGGACTTGTGACAGGTGGCCGCCCTTGAGAGCTATGACTACAACTTGGGTGGTGCCATGGACTCTGCTTGGCTCTGCCTGTGTGGTGCCCTTGTCATGTTTATGCATGCGGGCTTCGCGATGCTGGAGACGGGCAGCTGCCGCGTGAAGAACGCCTCCAACGTCTTGATGAAGAACTTGGTGAACCTAGGCACGGCTTTCGCATGGCTTTCTCTAAGCTTCGCTTCTTGGATCACCTCAGCTTAGGTGCTGAAGTTTGAAGTAAGATTAACCCAGGAACGTCTGCGTGGGCACGCTGGGCTGGTGGGTCTTTGGCTGGGCCTTTGCCTATGGCGACCAGGGAACTCCCAAGAATGGATTCATCGGAACGAGCGAGTTCTTCGGCATCGGCTTCTACACCACGGATGCCACCACCGGTGTCATCACGCCTTCAACTTGCGATTCCAGCGGATGCCAGAGCAAGATGTTGAGCTGGTTCTTTCAGTGGGCATTTTGCACGGCCGGAGCCACGATCGTGAGCGGTGGCGTGGCTGAGCGTGTGAAGAGCCCTACGTATGCGGTGTATGCCTTCTTCATGGCCAGCTTCATCTACCCCATCATCGTCGCGTGGTCCTGGGGCGGTGGCTTCTTGGCCACCATCACTTCCGTTGGCTACATGGACTTTGCCGGCAGTGGTGTGGTGCACTTGACAGGTGGTGTGAGCGCCTTGGCAGGCACCATCGTGCTCGGCCCACGCAAGGGCCGCTTCGAGAATCCGGAGGAGTTCGAGTGCCACAACTTGCCCCTCGTCGTCTTGGGTACCTTTGCGCTGTGGTTCGGCTGGTACGGCTTCAACCCGGGCTCCACGCTCGGAATGCACGACGGAGCTACGGGTGCTTTGGCTGCGCAAGTGGCCATGAACACAACCCTGTCCGCGGCCACCGGCGGCATCACGGTCTTCCTGCTGCGCTATCTCATCTTGAAGAAGTATGATGTGGGTGGCCTGTGCAATGGTATCCTGGCAGGTTTGGTGTCCATCACTGCCGGATGCGGCAACGTGGAGTGCGGCAGCGCCTTTGCTATCGGCCTGGTTGGTGCCTTTGTGTACCAAGCCTCCTCCATGCTGCTGCAGAAGCTGAAAATTGACGATCCTGTGGACGCCGCCCCAGTGCACGGCTTCTGTGGCATCTGGGGAGTGCTCGCGGCAGGCTTCTTGGATTGGGGCAAGGGCGTTGACCACTACCACGGCTGGTCAGGACAGAGTGTGGAGAGTTCCGGCTCGTGCCATAAAGCGCAGGCAGTTGTAGGAGTGCAGGCCTGTTGTATAGGGACCGTCCAGGACTCTTGTAGGTGGCAGTCTCTTGTTCCCAGGATTTGGCTGTGTGATGGACGGTGCCGCCTGCAAGACTGGCCTCTTCGGTGATGCCATCGGTGCGCAGTTCGCCCTCATCGCCATGGTCATCGTCTGGTCCGGTGCGCTCTCCGGCCTGGCCTTCTTCGCCCTGAAGATGACAGGCCTCCTGCGCATCTCCGAGGAGGTGGAGGAGGTGGGCATCGACACCCAGAGCCACTCCCCGCCCAAGGCCTACTCCCTGGGCGGGGCAGGACCAGGAGGCAACACTGTGAGTGTTGTGCCGACAAAGGGAGCATGGGAAGCCTGATGGAGCAAGCATCGTTCATCTCATCATTACGGCACTGGCTGCATGGAAGAAGATCTATCCACCAGCCAGTTGCCCGGGCTTGCACAGGGTTGTGTATTATAGTGCATCCGGCCCTCGGAGAATCGTCCATTAGTCGGTAGTGGAGCTACCGGCAGGGCTCACAGTTGCTCATCGAGCTACTTGTTGGCTGAGGACTGCTCATTTGGCTTGACTCCTTGACTCTGACAAGAATGGCATACATGGCATAGATAATGACATGGACTTTTGCAGCGATACAATATGTACCTGTTTGGTTTTGGAGACTTTCATTCCACATGTCAGGCCTTGAGTCTGGAGCCGGGAAATAGACCCAGCTCATGCATCGTGCACACAGACAGCCAAGATCTAAATGAAACTGTTCACTAGTTTTCAGCTCGATGTTCTGTGTGTGATGTCAGACTGCCGAGTTAAGCCGATGCCAGAGTTTCGTCACAGCCCTTCTGGCCGAGTCAGTGAGGGCGGACGACGGCCTGCATTCAGCATGCGCCGCAAACCTGTTTTGAGCATGCAAAAGACCCGTCAGCATGTTCATGTCTCCTGCACTTATGCCAATGGATGCGGAGCTCAATTCTTGCCTTCCTGTCTTCCATGCATGCAATGTTGCTTAACTGGCATTCGAAGCAGCTGAGCACGACTTGAATACTAGCCAACGCCTTCAATGAGACTTTCCAGGAGCCATCGAACAGCACAAAACAATGCTTCAACAGCGCAAAGCCAGGACATGCTGCGCAAATCGATAGAGCCCCCCTTCGAGAACCAGCAACAAACTTCCTTGAAGTCTTCCCTGCAAGCTAATAAGCACTTGAACAACTGCGCCTCAAACACGCGGGGTTTTCAAGACAGCATCGTGGTGCGGGAAGTGCTCTTTGGGGTTGTTGTGGTGCCGGGATGAGTGACCCGGCAAAGACAAGACACAGGGCCCGAAAACAAGTTGCATAGGTCGCAGCAAATTAACATCTACTACTGCTTCTAGTTCTACTACTACTACTACTACTACTACTACTACTACTACCACCACTACCACTACCACTACTACTACTACTACTACTACTACTACTACTACTACTACTACTACTACAACAACTACTACTACTACTACTTCTACTTCTACTTCTACTATTACTACTACTACTACTACTACTACTACTACTACTACTACTACTACTACTACTACTACTACTACTACTACTACTACTACTACTACTAGTACTACTACTGCTACTACTACTACTACGACGATTACAACTACTGTTGTTAGCTTTGTTTGTTTTTTTTTTATTATCTTGTTATTGTTATTCTTAGTATTTTGAAAGCTGCTCATCAATGTTGAAGCCGCTCTTGGCCCAAAGAACCGCTACAACTGGAGTTTTTGCACGGCCCCACCTTGCAAGGCGTCTGCGTCTGAGAAAGCAAGTTTTCAGCTCGGCAGAAGTTGTGAGATCCGTGTATTCCTCTTTTGTGTGATGCTTTTCAGCAGGAGCATGAAGTTCTTGCTAATCATTGCGACGCTTGTTGTCCCAGCCTAATGCTTTGTTCGCTGCTTTGGCTGACCTTCCCGAGAAGCTGAGTGGGGGTTCTTCGTTGGGGTTCAGGTCGCGGTCGCTGGCGATGCCGCACTCTTTGCAGAGGTGGAGGCCCTTCGAGCTGAAGTCCGAGAGCGCCAAGCATCCTTGGAGGACCTGCCAAATTAGAGGCGAAGCCACTAGTAATACATGATGAAAGGCCGGCTTGACAGGAGCAGCGTGCAGAGATCCTTGCACTGCGGGATGCGCGGCAGCTGCAGATCAGCGGGTGGGTGACGCAGACCGAGTTCAACACGAAGGCGGGTCGCCGGAGCCATCAAGAGCCATGAAGCTTTGGTCATGGACATTATACGGACTTGTGACAGGTGGCCGCCCTTGAGAGCTATGACTACAACTTGGGTGGTGCCATGGACTCTGCTTGGCTCTGCCTGTGCGGTGCCCTTGTCATGTTTATGCATGCGGGCTTCGCGATGCTGGAGACGGGCAGCTGCCGCGTGAAGAACGCCTCCAACGTCTTGATGAAGAACTTGGTGAACCTAGGCACGGCTTTCGCATGGCTTTCTCTAAGCTTCGCTTCTTGGATCACCTCAGCTTAGGTGCTGAAGTTTGAAGTAAGATTAACCCAGGAACGTCTGCGTGGGCACGCTGGGCTGGTGGGTCTTTGGCTGGGCCTTTGCCTATGGCGACCAGGGAACTCCCAAGAATGGATTCATCGGAACGAGCGAGTTCTTCGGCATCGGCTTCTACACCACGGATGCCACCACCGGTGTCATCACGCCTTCAACTTGCGATTCCAGCGGATGCCAGAGCAAGATGTTGAGCTGGTTCTTTCAGTGGGCATTTTGCACGGCCGGAGCCACGATCGTGAGCGGTGGCGTGGCTGAGCGTGTGAAGAGCCCTACGTATGCGGTGTATGCCTTCTTCATGGCCAGCTTCATCTACCCCATCATCGTCGCGTGGTCCTGGGGCGGTGGCTTCTTGGCCACCATCACTTCCGTTGGCTACATGGACTTTGCCGGCAGTGGTGTGGTGCACTTGACAGGTGGTGTGAGCGCCTTGGCAGGCACCATCGTGCTCGGCCCACGCAAGGGCCGCTTCGAGAATCCGGAGGAGTTCGAGTGCCACAACTTGCCCCTCGTCGTCTTGGGTACCTTTGCGCTGTGGTTCGGCTGGTACGGCTTCAACCCGGGCTCCACGCTCGGAATGCACGACGGAGCTACGGGTGCTTTGGCTGCGCAAGTGGCCATGAACACAACCCTGTCCGCGGCCACCGGCGGCATCACGGTCTTCCTGCTGCGCTATCTCATCTTGAAGAAGTATGATGTGGGTGGCCTGTGCAATGGTATCCTGGCAGGTTTGGTGTCCATCACTGCCGGATGCGGCAACGTGGAGTGCGGCAGCGCCTTTGCTATCGGCCTGGTTGGTGCCTTTGTGTACCAAGCCTCGTCCATGCTGCTGCAGAAGCTGAAAATTGACGATCCCGTGGACGCCGCCCCAGTGCACGGCTTCTGTGGCATCTGGGGAGTGCTCGCGGCAGGCTTCTTGGATTGGGGCAAGGGCGTTGACCACTACCACGGCTGGTCAGGACAGAGTGTGGAGAGTTCCGGCTCGCGCCATAAAGCGCAGGCAGTTGTAGGAGTGCAGGCCTGTTGTATAGGGACCGTCCAGGACTCTTGTAGGTGGGAGTCTCTTGTTCCCAGGATTTGGCTGTGTGATGGACGGTGCCGCCTGCAAGACTGGCCTCTTCGGTGATGCCATCGGTGCGCAGTTCGCCCTCATCGCCATGGTCATCATCTGGTCCGGTGCGCTCTCCGGCCTGGCCTTCTTCGCCCTGAAGATGACAGGCCTCCTGCGCATCTCCGAGGAGGTGGAGGAGGTGGGCATCGACACCAAGAGCCACTCCCCGCCCAAGGCCTACTCGCTTTCGCAGTGAGTGGCTCTCGAATATGTGGTGGGCAGTTGCTGACTTACGGTATGTTGTAGTGGCACTTGGGGATTAACAGGAGCTTTATTTGCACGACGCCGGCTCAGTGGCAGTGGAGCTGCCGCAGAAGTCGGCGTGAGCCATCTTTTCCTTTGGCCTTGGCATCTTGCACGAAACATGGTGTGGGAGTTGCCAATTGGTCGGTGGACTGTACAGCTACACAAGGCAATCTGCAGTGAGCTTCATCGGAACACCCGTAGCCTGTAGCAATGACACTCCATGCCCTTCTGTCTGTACATGTAATTACGACCAGTGCTTGTGCAGAAGCTGATGCAGTACCATCAGGTTTGAACTGTTTCTCTCCTTCGTTCCAAGATGTTCCAAGACTTCAGTCATAAACAATATACAGCTTCTGCAGAGCAGTTGTTACTTTCGTTGAAAACTTCTTGTTTCGATGGCTGTCAGCCTGGCAAAGCCTTTCTGGCGCCTTGAGCTTCCAGTTAAACCAAAGCACACCATTGGTAAAGCACCGAGACAATGGGACAATGGTTCGTGTTCATCAGTCGAGGTGCAAGTAATGCTGCAAGTAGAGCAAGTGCGGTGCAAGTTCCTGGGCCTTCCATTCAGTTTGCTGATTCTGCAGCACGGGGGCTCAACGCAGCTCATCTGGCCAGGCAGAGAGGCCAGGCCTTTCACAGCGCAACAATGCTCGTAATAGTCGTAATCTTGTTTGCACGTGCATACCTTTGCGCATCCACCTTGCAGAGGTGCCTTTGACTGGCTTCGGAGGCACAGCGGCTGTCTCAATGAAGCCGACTGCCTGAAAGCACATGAAAGCACCGTTGCTTGAGTCCAGGAGATGAAAGCCTGCCTTCTCGTCACTGCACCTTGACGGCCTTGGCGTGAGCCTTCCAATCCAAATGGTGTCATCCGAAATGGCTCAGGTCGGCCTGGCGAGTGCTTCGGGCACTGATGTCCTACACGAGGAGATGGACTCCCTTCGCTCCGAGATGTTGGCACAGAGGCAGCTGATCAAGGACCCTTGCAAAACATCTCGGAGTTGCTTTTGCATCCTTGTGCAATCTTCAGTTGCATAGCCAGCGGACCTTGACAAGGAGCAGCAGGAACGCTTCGAGTCTTTAGTGCACCCTCGTGGGCTTCAGACCGCGACTTACCTCTCTGCATCGACATTTGAGAGTGAGGTGGGCAGTTGCTGTGGTTGTTGCTGTGCTGGATCTTTACAGTACAGGGTGCTTCAATGTGTTCATCATCGCCAATCGTGTATCGCAGGTGCAGGCGCTGAAGAACGCGGACTACAGCTTGGGTGGTGCCATGGACTCTGCTTGGCTCTGCCTGTGTGGTGCCCTTGTCATGTTTATGCATGCGGGCTTCGCGATGCTGGAGACGGGCAGCTGCCGTGCAAAGAACGCGTCCAACGTCCTCATGAAGAACTTGGTGAACGTGACGGTTGGCACGCTGGGCTGGTGGGTCTTTGGCTGGGCCTTCGCTTACGGCAGCCAGGGAGATCCAGCGAACGGCTTCATCGGAACGAGCGAGTTCTTCGGCATCGGCTTCTACACCATCGATGAGACCACCGGTGTCATCACGCCCCTTGCATCATGTGATGCTGACGGCTGCCAGAGCAAGATGTTGAGCTGGTTCTTTCAGTGGGCATTTTGCACGGCCGGAGCCACGATCGTGAGCGGTGGCGTGGCTGAGCGTGTGAAGAGTCCTACGTACGCCGTGTATGCCTTCTGCATGGCCAGCTTCATCTACCCCATCATCGTCGCGTGGTCCTGGGGCGGTGGCTGGCTGGCCACCGTTCTGGATGTGGGTTGCGAGTCTGCAGTTT
>CAJNDS010000369.1:865036-970036 GCA_905221605.1 Symbiodinium natans | reverse complement strand
ACCCTAAACCCTGAACGCTGAACCCTGAACCCTAAACCCTAAACCCCAATCATATGGACGAGTACTTGAGAGGGCTATCTCAAATCAGTGAATGTCGTTCTCTGCTACATCGGCGTCTGCACCGCAGCTCTGCTGTGGCCGGAGCTGAAGGTCTTTGGTTCACCATGTCGGTAGACTAAAAACCCTAAACCCTAAACACTAAACCCTAAACCCTAAATGTCATAATAGGAGGGCCCGAGATCTGGATTATCAGCGGCGTAGCTTCAGCTAAAGCTCCCATGCACATGCTTAGTATGGTCAGGGGCCCTTTTGCTGTGGGTTCTAAAGGTTCTGGGACGCCTTTCCTGGCATGGCACTTCAACGCCACTCTCCATTTGGACATCACCACACAGATGATTGATACCCCAAGGTCCACGCAAACTATTCCCGAAACCCTAAACCCTAAACCCTAAACCCTAAACCCTAAACCCTAAACCCTAACAAAGCTTGGCTTGTCTGGCCTGGGTTGAAGCCTAAACCCTTGTAACCATAAACCCCATAAACACCTAAACCCCCCGAAAAGATGGCTTCCGAATGCCCCCCGAGCTGAGGCTTGCAAGTTGTATGTCAGGGGCTTCAAGCGTGAAGGCCTCCTCAGCACTAGCAGCTTAGCTCCCAAAACCCTAAACCCTAAACCCTAAACCCTAAACCCCAAAGGTCTCCCTTTCCAGGTCAGTGGCTGCTGCAAGTGCCCATTCTGCCGGCCCGCGTGGCTTGGCCACAGGGCGCGCAGCCAACAAGGCCGCAGTGTGGCGTTTAGGGTTAGAGGTTTAGGGTTTAGGGTTTAGGGTACAGGGTTTAGAGGGTTTGAGGGTTTGGAGGGTTTGGAGGGTTTAGGGTTTAGAGGGTTTTAGGGTTTAGAGGGTTTAGGGTTCATAGGGTTCATAGGGTTCTAGGGTTTTGTCAGGGAATCTGAAGAGCAACATCCACATCACGCGGGACTCCGAGGGGGCCCCCCCCCCCCCCCTCCCTCCCCTTCTGCTACCAGATCTTGAGCCGACTCAGGGTTTATAGGGTTTAGGGTTTGGGGTTTAGGGTTTGGGGTTTAGGGTTTATAGGGTTTGGGGTTTAGGGTTCAGGGTTTAGGGTTTGGGGTTTAGGGTTCAGGGTTTAGGGTTTCGGGTTTGGGGTTTAGGGTTTATAGGGTTTCTAGGATTATGGGGTTTAGGGTGGCCTTACTCTGAACCCTGCCTCCCTGTCGCTCTCTCTCCAAGTCGACAACCACACCCCGACGCCATGGACTCTCACATGACTCATGCTTGGAGGTTCTTGGGTGCTTTTAAGTAGGGTTCCAAGTACCCCTGAATAAGGCTATACCCATAGCTACCCTACTTAAATCCCTAGTTTAATGCACCCATGAACCTCCAAGTAGAGCAACAGTTGCAGGGCAAGGGCTTGTCTCGTCCCGTGTCCCTAAACCCTAAACCCTAAACCCTAAACCCTGAACCCTGAACCCTAAACCCTAAACCCTAAACCCTCAACCCTAAACCCTAAACCCTAAACCTTTTTTGAACCCTAAACCCTAAACCCTAAACCCTAAACCCTAAACCCTAAACCCTAAACCCTAAACCCTAAACCCTAAACCCTAAACCCTAAACCCTAACTAACGAGATTTCGGTATCCTCACGAGGGCTGCACAATACAAGTACTTTGCCATGTCGTAGTTGACCTCGAAGTCCACGATGAAGAACTGCCAAGGTGTGCACTGCTGAGGGTTTAAGGTTTAGGGTTTAGGGTTTAGGGTTTAGGGATAAGGGTGAGAGTGTGGTGATTACCTTCAAGGGGGGTGGAATATTCTCGGGAAGGAGGGGTGATATGCTCTTGAGGTCTAGCCGGGCTCAAACAGACACTTTGGGGCGCGACAAGATTCCTGGGGTCCCTGGGTCCTTACTTTGATCCCTATGAAGCGTTGATGAAACCCTAAACCCTAAAACCCTAAACCCAAACCCTAAACCCTAAACCCCTTTGCTGGTCTCCAGGAACAAGGCCAATAGTTCTTGGCCAAGCCCATGAGATACCCTTACCCATGAAACCCACACCACAAGCCCACTAGAACATCCAAGGTCTCTACTGAGGCCTACACCCTCTTATTGCAGCCCCAAACCCTAAACCCTAAACCCCAAACCCTAAACCCTAAGCCCTAAACCCTATAAACCCTAAAACCTAGACCCTAAACCCTAAACCCTATCAAAAAAACCCCTAAACCCCTAACAAGGCAAGACAGCTGGGCTCCCTTGTTGACGCCTTCCCTGATGGTGGACGAATCCGTCGCATAGGGCAGTTCAAATCGACCTGAGCAGGGTTGAGGGTTTAGGGCCTTAGGGTTTTGGCATGTCATCTGATCTGGGATGACAGCACCACCCTAAAGCCTCAACCCTAAACCCTCAACTCAGGCTAGGGACTGCTCTCAGAGACTGAGCACAAGTGTCTGGAATCTCCTCGCTGGCCGCCCTACGCAACGCAGAGATCCCCAAGAAGAGGGCGATGATGACCCTCCTATTGGTGTCAAAAAGCCGAAGCCTCCAATTATCTTGTTTCCGAAACAGTTCAAAAGTGCTTTTTAATTGAAGCCCTGAACCCCGTACTTGGAGGTCCATGGTACTTATAAGTAGGGTTATACGTAGGGAAACTATGGTTATAACCCCATTTAGGGCATTTATCACCCTACTTATGACTTATGTGTACCCACGAAACCTGTAAAAAAC
Source organism: Symbiodinium natans (assembly GCA_905221605.1). Lineage (NCBI taxonomy): Eukaryota > Dinophyceae > Suessiales > Symbiodiniaceae > Symbiodinium > Symbiodinium natans. The sequence goes on along the minus strand of CAJNDS010000369.1, from coordinate 967,292 downwards.
CCCAAAACCTGCAAGCCCCGAAGGGACTTCCTGGGTCCCCTGGCGAGCATCTGGCAGCGCCGGGTCGTGGCGCGCGAATCCGCTCGGCTCGCAAGAGCCTCTGCTACATATATCGGGCCCTAAACCCTAAACCCTAAACCCTAAACCCTAAACCCTAAGCCCATTCTCGACCATTTATGGGATAAAAGTAGATTGTTGTACATCACATGGTCTATCATGTATCGTATAATAATTATTGTACATCAGAAGGTAGATCATGTATCGTGTAATAGTAGACTGTCGTAGATTCCAGAACGTTGTGATGCATGAAGTGGCATTCTGGTGGGCGCATTAGGGTTCATTTCTGACTGGCCCCTAGTTGACACAGGCCCGAAACCCCCAAACGAGCAGGCCGAAATCCTAAACCCAAAACCTTGACCCTATCCCTAAACCCTAAACCCGAAACCCTAAACCCTAAGCCCTAAACCCTAAACCCTAAACCCTAAACCCAAAACCCTAAACCCTGAACCCTAAACCCTAAACCCTAAACCCCCAAACCCTAAACCCCCAGCCCTAGATCCCTTTTCAGAGCCGGTCTTAGAGTTCAACATGAGCCGCAGCTTGAGAGATTCGGGCCTATTGTCGGGTTGATAGGGTTTAGGGTTTAGGGTTTAGGGTTCAGGGTTTAGGGTTTAGGGTTTAGGGTCCAAGCCTAGTGGGCTGAGGGTTTTTGGGCTTTTAGGGCTTAGGGATGTTTAGGGTCCCTTTGGGCAGCGCGCCACTCTGCAAAGACACGTCGTGGGAAAGAGGGGAGGGAAAATAAACAGCTGTCAGTCTTGCTAGAGTCATTCGCTTAGGGTTTACAGGGGTTTTCTTCCGGATTGAGGTTTCGGCTTTGAGGCGGAGTTTAGGGTTGGGCTACAGGGTTTAGGGTTTGGGGTTTGGGGTTTGGGGTTTGGGGTTTGGGGTATGGGGTTTGGGGGCTAGGGGCGGCGGGGGGAGGGGTGGCCTCGAGGATCAAGACCACCACCTCGTCTGGCATCAGGCTCCAGCAGAGCATTGCCGGAGAACTCATCCGCCTCAGACATTGGAGTTTGGGATATGTGGGGCTTACCAATGGGGCTTCATGATACATGCCTCTTTCTGCATGACATCTCTAGAGTGGCCGTATTTCAAACGCTTGTACCCATGTGTAAAAATGGGGTGCAAGGTCTCTGTTTTGCCGAGTGCTTGAGGGTTTGGTTTTGGTTAGGGTTTCTTGTAGATTGTAGAGCTTGGGATGGGAACCCCCAACCCCCCGCCCCCCCCCGGCCCCCAGGCACGTCTTCTTTCGCCACCGCTGTTGTAAATGCCCGCTGTACTGACTCGGCTACGTCGCCCCCCCTTGGGGGTCTGGACGGTGCAACAGCAACAGGGTGAAAACGGAACCTACCACACCAGAGCGTTGCCGGCAGATCTGCAAAACATGGCCAGACTATACAGGTAATGCCCACCCCCATACTCCGCAACCTCTCCACTACTCAGCTACTTAACCTCAAACTCTACACCCCTATGAGCCTCAACCTCCACCCCGTGCAAACAGGCTTATGAGAAGGACTCCGTTCATCGTTGTTGATTGCATGCTGAACTTCCGAACCGTCTAAACAGCTACGAACCAATCCCACTATGGGTAAACTCCGATTCATGCACTCTCTCTCTCTCTCTCACTCTCTATCTCTCTCTGTCTCTCTTTGTTTCTCTCTCTTTCTCTCTCTTTTATTCTATTGTTTGTTTGTTTCTCTCTCTCTCTCTCTTGAAAAAGTGTCATCTGGAACGCCCTTACCTTGACGACTGAACACCGGCACATGATAAATAAATAAATAAATAAATGTATATATATATATATATTTCTATAATGCATGAAAAATGTATATAGTCATGCTTTTAGTCTATGCTTTTTCATCATGCTTGAGAATGTCGTCTGTGTCCCCTAAACCCTAAACCCTAAACCCTAAACCCTAAAACCCTCTAAACCCTAAACCCTAAACCCGGTTACCTTACTTGCAGGCTCGCAGACTCTGCCGAAACTTCCCCTGGCTATCTACGGGGGCAGCTCCTGCCGTCAGCGCTGAAGGAGCCTCTCCACAATGCGGTGGCCTGTTCAGTTCCCAACTCCGTCACCCTAAGCCCTAAACCCTTCTGAACCCTAAACCCTAAACCTTAAACCCTAAACCCTAAACCCTAACCCCTAAACCCTAAACCCTAAACCCTAGACAAGCCCCTCAGACAGCTACTGCATTGGGCAGCATTACTAGAAAACACCCCAAAACCCTAAATTCCAAAACTCTAAGCCAGCAACAGGAACCACCGGGCTGGACTCCAGCAAAACTTTTTGCCTCGCGCTTTTCTCGGGTGTAGGGTTTAGGGTTGAACCCTACCCTAAACCCTAAACCCTATACCCTAAACCCTAAACCCTAAACCCTAAATATACTGAGTGGTGTATTGAAAGTGCCATCATGATTATGCTAGTCTGATTCTGGTGGTGGTGATTCTCATGCTTATTGCATGATTCGCGGCAGCCCCGCATGCCAATCTAGGCCTAAATGAAACGAGCCTGAGCAACAAAGAAATTCGAAACGTTCCTGCCGTTCTTTCTGCCAGCTACCTCGTCTTTGGTTCTGGGTTGGGTTTGATTTGGCTTAACACGGCCCTAAACCCTAAACCCTAAACCCTAAACCCTAAACCCTAAACCCTAAACCCTAAACCCTAAACCCTAAACCCTAAACCCCCCCAAACTGGGGCAACCAAGCGCAACCAAAGCATGCCTCCTGAGTCCCCAGCCATCTACGCCGGCACCAGGCATCCCTTTGCGGCATCCATGCGCACCAAGATATTCTCTCCTGGCTGGCTGTTAGAAGGGAATGGGTGTATGTAGGGTTTAGGGTTTAGGGTTTAGGGTTTAGGATTTAGGGTTTAGGGCTCTATTGTCCTCATTCCCTACCAAGAACCAGGGGCTCTGTTTAGGCCTTTACGGGGATCCTAAGCCCTGTGAGTAGACCTGGGACGCTCTTCACCTACAGGTTTATGGGCAAGGCCTACTCATAAAGGGTAGCAAACCCTATACCCTAAACCCTAAACCCTAAAACCCTAAAACCCTAAAACCCTAAAACCCTAAAACCCTAAAACCCTAAAACCCTAAAACCCTAAAACCCTAAACCCTAAACACTTAGCTACTACTAAACTGTGGTTGAATAGAGCCCCAGGGCAGTGCAAGAAAGTCTATACTGCCTGCCTGCAGGCTCTCAAGGTCTGCAAATGAGCGAGTAGCAAGAACACCAACTTCGGGCCAGTTAGAGCCTTGGGGTTGTATAGGGTTCAAGGTGGCTCAATGTCAATGTTGTGGCGTTAAGCGGCTCTTGGCTGTTCGGAAAGCTTCAAAAAGTTTCGTCCCAGCCATTCCAGTGGCGGGTTTCCAGCTGGACAATAAGGCACCTACTGAGAATCTAAGCCATTAACCCTAAACCCTAAACCCTTTCTTGCAGCACTAACATTGTCCAGGTCCCACCCCTGCCACCCCCAACCTTACGACAGGTGTGTTGCGTGCACGTCTGGCCCCGGTGTATATCGGGTGTGGGAAGCCGGGGAGCCATATAAGGTGCCTCTTTTTCGGGAGTTGCCTTGACCTGGTAGTCCTTTTGATATTAAATATCATTAGGGTTTAGGGTTCAGGGTTCAGGGTTCAGGGTTTAGGGTTTAGGGTTTAGGGTTGAGGGTTTAGGGTTTATATTTCGACCCTTGCCTCCTGGCAGTGGGGTGTCCACACACAGGCTTGCTGGTCTGTCTAGTTTGCAGCCCGGCGGGGCTCGGGTTTTTCCCAGACGAGGTTTTTCCCCAAGCCCCCAATTCTGCAGTATGGTTTCGCGCCGCCCTCAGAAGAAGGACACGGACTCAGGCTTTCTTAGCTGCTCTCACTTCAGACCTCTGATCCTCTTGTAGCTTAAGGACTGAAGCTCCGAGGCCCTTGATGCGAATCGAAGATCCCTCCCCTCGACCCTCACACTTGCTGGGCGGGTCCTGCGCCTTTGCCGGGCGGCAGCGTCAGTAGAAGCCGGCGGCCCTGGACGATGACCTCTTCACGGACTTTGCAAGCAACTGCGGCGTCGTTAGATGCTGAAAGCCCTGAGCCCTTAATTACGCAACCAAGTTGCAGAGTGCCGCGGGCGTTCGGGTTGTGGGGTTCTGGGTTACCGAGTGTTCAAAAGCAGAGCGCTCAACTCCAAGAGTGCAAAGTCCTGAAGAGAGACGCACTTCTTGGGGACCAAATGAACCGGTTCATGGCTCATATGCCTTCATAGGAATTATACACTAGAATCGGGCAGTGTGGGGTATATGACTCAAGATCCCAATTTTGTGGTTCTCATGGTTTATATACCTTCATAGGAATTTAGTATAGGGTATGTGACCCCGATTTTGTGGTTCATGGCGGTCCCCATAACTCAGGCGCCGGGTTCGCGCCTCAAGTGTTTGTCCGGGTTGGACCCCCATCGGGACGGCGATGCTGAAGACGTCTTCCGCCGAACCTCCGACGCCAGGCTGAGCGAAAGGGTTGAATCCCTAAACCCTATAAACCCTATAAACCCTATAAACCCTATAAACCCTGTAAACCCTATAAACCCTATAAACCCTGTAAACCAACCTAAAACCTAAAACCCTAAACCGGTCGACATCATCGCTGTCAAAGGACCTGCAAGCCTCAGGCTGCAGATTCTTCACGTCCCCAAACCCTAAACCCTAAACCCTAAGCCCTAAACCCTAAACCCTAAACCCTAAACCCTAAACCCTAAACCCTAAACCCTAAACCCAGGCCAGCCTTGATCCTGCACCGCATCCTGCGCCCCGGCTCTGGCGCCCTCATCGACCACTGTCAGGCTGCCCGCCACCGGGTCGAAGGCTACCTGGAGCCTTGGGCGGGGGGCTCAAGGGATTTGGGGTTTAGGGTTTAGGGTTGAGGGTTTAGGGTTTAGGGTTTAGGGTTTTCAGGTTTCGGGCTTAAGCTGGCCTTAAGGGTTTAAGGGAGGTTGAGGGTTCTCCTGGCGCCTTGGAGGGGCCCCTAACGCAGGGCTTAAGGTTTGTAGGGCTGTTATAGGGTTTGTAGGCTTACAGGGCTGGTTTAGGGTTTTAAGCTTTAGGGTCTAGGCGTTCATCCATAAGGGGACTCTCTAAATTTTGGTCTCTTCTTGGGCTTACTATTCTAAGTATTAAGGGCACCAAAAAGGGCCCCAAATTTTGAGAAATGACCACCCTGCACCCTAAACCCTAAACCCTAAACCCTAAACCCTAAACCCTGAACCCCTTCGAAGGGGGCTGGGAGTCGCTGCGACTGAGACGCTGCGAGCCACAGTTCGGTGGCACCGTGACGGTCAACTCACGGCCGTCCGGGACCTTGGCTTTTTGGGTGGAAGATAGGGTTTAGGGTTTAGGGTTTAGGGTTTAGGGTTTAGGGTTTTGGGTTTAGGGTTTAATTAGGGTTTAGGGTTTAGGGTTGAGGGTTTGGGTTTAGGGTTGGGGCTTAGGGTTTTGGGTTTAGAGCTGAGGGGGGAAATAGCTTGATTGTCTGAGTTCTTTATTTTTTATTTTTTTTGGGTGGGGGCTTTCCATCAGCCTTTCCGTCAGCCTTGCCGTCAGTCTCTTAGGAGTTGTGAGGGTCGGACCTGTGTAGATGGAGCAGGCGTCTTTGCTCTGTTTCGGATAGGGTTTAGGGTTTAGGGTTTGTTGCTGTAGGGTTTAGGGTTTAGGGCCACGGTTTGGGTATAAAATAGGGGTGCTGGCACCCGTAGAGGTGTTACCCCTCAATAATTCTGGACCCTGAATGCAAGATCCCAAGACCCTCACGAAAAAAACAACCCAAACACCAACCTGCAAGCCCCAAATCCTAAACGCCAAACCCCGATATCCTGAACTGGGTGTCTGGGTTCTCAAGGTTCAGGGTTTAGGGTTTAGGGTTTAGGGTTTAGGGTTTAGGGTTTAGGGTTTAGGGTTTAGGGTTTAGGGTTTAGGGTGTAGGTTCCCATACTAAGCCAAGTCGGAGGGGCACGAACTCCCAAGAGCTGACCCGGCTGAATTCCGACGGGCACGGGGATGCTGAGGAGCAGCCTCCGGCCACCAGGGCTTCTCAGGGTTTAGGGTACTATAAGGCTTCACAGGGTGTAGGGCTTAGGGGGGTTTTGGGTAATGGTAGGGGCTTAGATCATTAGAGATTATGGCGTAGGGAGGGCTAGGATTTAGGGCTTGCGGTGCGTGATTTGGGGCTTCCGCGTCAAGGGCTTGGAGCTTTGAGCGTGCGAAGGCCTACGAAGAGGCTCGTTTTGGGCTTCGAGGTGTTCAGGGGTGCCAAAGCTAAACCCTATAAGGGTCCATGTACCCAAATAGGGAATACTTGGGCCTGCAAGCACTTCATAAGTAGGGACTTCGGGGTCCAAAGAAGAATATCAAAACGAGGCACATGAACCCTTCGGGAAACCCTGAACCCTGACTTAAGCCCAGCGACCGGGGGAGCATTTAGGTTCCTTTTTTAGAGGCGGCATGCTGTGGATGTGTGGCTGATGCCTTCCAAAAAAAGAATATACCTGCCCTGGACCAACGGTCTTGCTTCTGGGTAGCCCAGTAAGCATATCATAGTAAGGGTACCCTTTTTGGGGGTCAGTTACTTTTATAAGGGGACCATGAACCAAAACAAGGGCAAAAGGGTACCACTGTGCTACCAGGCCTTGTAAGGTTCCGAAAGATTCGGGCTGCAGGGTTTAGTGTGTCTCATCACTCAAGGCTTACCGCAGCCCAAAACACGTCAGCTCTCCAAATAATGGTCCCATTGTGGGTGTATACCCTAAATACTAATTAGGAGCCGCCTTGTAATTGTAAACGCCCCCCCCCCCCCCCCCCGGCCCCCCCCCCCCCCCCAAAAAAAAAAAAAAAAACCTGAAAACATAATTCAGAGAAGTGACCGATTATATAAGGGGGCCATAGACCCCTGCATTTACAGGGAGCGTAGGCCCTGACCCTGCCTGCGCATGTTTAATCAGGACCGCGAAGCCCAAACACCAAGGTTCACTTCTACTCCTAAACCCTAAACCCTTTTTTTTGACCCCGCGCGATCTGACGGGTCCCTAAACCCTAAAACCCTAAACCCTAAACTCCAAACCCTGAACGTATACGAAGCTTTTTCTCCAAGCAGCTGCTGAGACGGCGCCGGGGCTGCTGGGGCAGGAGCCGGGGGTGGAGCAGCCGGCTGCTGCGGGGAAACCTTGGCGCTTTCGGCATGAAAACTTTAACATAAACCCCTAAATCGCCTACATCCTTAAAACCCTCTGACATACACTCCGAAAAGTGATCCTCTTGAACCCCATATAAGGGGAAGTATAGAGTACAGGCACTGGACTTGGGCTCCAGTTTTGATTCATGTCGGCTGGGGGTGGTGTGCATCTCAGGGACTGCGGCGTTGGATTGGTGGTTTTGCTGATTGTTGTTTAAAAGGGTGCTCAATCATGCACGACATCCCTTGATGCAGTGCCCTGTGCGCCACCCCTTTGTTTCAAAAACTGATGTGGATCAATTCCAATCAGTAGTTGCTGAAGGCCTGCTATATTGCTTTATGAGGCCCCTTCAAGCCTCCGTACAGATTTTAACCCTAAACCCCAAACCCCAAACCCTAAACCCTAAACCCTAAACCCTCTGATAGAAATAGTTGCGACCGCGCCGCACCGACCACTTGCCCCACAGCCGGTGCTAGCGGCGCCGACGGGGCCGGGCCTGGGAGCGCGGGCGCGGCCGGGTAGGCAGCCTGCAAGGCTGCTTGTTGCGGTTTAGGGTTTAGGGTTTAGGGTTTAGGGTTTAGGGTTTAGGGTTTAGGGTTTAGGGTTTAGGGTTTAGGGTTTAGGGTTTAGGGTTTACCCAAGTCGTCCTGGTGTTCGGTTATGTTGGCAACTAGCCTCTGGTTCCAGGATCTATGGGAACCGAGACAACAGTTCCGGAACCAACCTTCCAAGCGACAAATTAGGAACCATTACAACGAAAAAGGAACATTGCAACATCGCATGCGCAGTGCTAATGATGTTACTGATGCTTTTGCCGCCCCCCCCCCGCCCAATGATGCCGCTGATGGGTGGGGGGGGTGGGTAGTAATACAGATTTAACCAAAGGTACATGGTGGGCGAAGGGGGTTGGGGGTGGGGGGGGGGGGGGGGGGGTGGGGGGGAGTGGGGGGGGGTGGGGGGGGGGGGGGGTGGGGGGGGGGGGGGGGGGGTGGAAAACCATGAAATCAGTGCGTAACCACATATGAAAACAATCAATGGTGCAGAAACGAAGTAAGTTCATTTATACAAGCTCCTGGTGTAGGGAATTCTGTGGCCCGCAACACATAATAATCAGGAGAAAACCATGAAATCAGTGCGTAACCACATATGAAAACAATCAATGGTGCAGAAACGAAGTAAATTAATTTATACAAGCTCCTGGTGTAGGGAATTCTGTGGCCCGCAACACATAATAATCAGGAGAAAACCATGAAATCAGTGCGTAATCACATATGAAAACAATCAATGCTGCAGAAACGAAGTAAATTCATTTATACAAGCTCCTGGTGTAGGGAATTCTGTGGCCCACAACACATAAAAGTATGATAAAAGTCATGATGAAACCACAAAATCACTGGGCAATCACATGTAAAATCAGCGAAAGCCTCTTGTGGCATCGAACGCTCTCTGCAAAATCTGCAGCTGTGCTTTTGCCTCTGGGCATCTCTAAGACGTGGCCTCGCAGCGCTGATAGGGTTTAGGCAACCCAGGGAGGACAGGGTCTAAGCAGATGAGGGATATCACAACTGCAGATGTTTTCAAAGTTGCTTGGTGTTCTGTAAGGACCCCAACTCTGGTTTGGAATGTTGGTAACTTGTAACCTTAATAAGCGGGTTGTGATATCACGGTTTCTGGTTTGCCCTCAAACCGACAGCAGTTGTGACATCCCGGTTTTTGGTTGTAATAATACTTTTTTGGTCGTAGTATGGGGTGGGGGGGTGGGGACGGGGGGGTGGGGGGTTGGTGGGGGAGGGGTGGGGACGCGGCGGGCGCGGGGGGCGGACATTGCGGTTCCAGGCTGTTCTGTTACGGTTCCAGGGTGTTCTGTTACGGTTCCAAGCTGTTTTGTTACGGTTCCAAGCGTTCCGGGCCCCCCTTTGGCAGCCCTAGACCCTAGACCATAGACCCTAGACCCTAGACCCTAGACCCTAGACCCTAGACCCAAGACCTTTAAACCCTAAACCCTAAACCCTAAACCCTAAACCCCAAACCCTAAACCTTAACCCTCAACCCTAAACCCTAACCCTCGACCCTACACCCTAAACCCTAACCCTAATGTGGGATCCTGTTTAATGTGGGAACAGTCGAGGCGTGGATGGGGGCCTGATTAGACGGCCCCGGGGGTTTATATGATTTTAATAGGGAGGAGTTTAGATAGATTTAAAAGGGATCCATATGAATTTAAAGGGATGAGCTTAATATAATTTAAAAGGGATGTGTGCGAGTCGAAAAGGGATCCGGGATGAGTTTATATGATTTTAGAAGGAATCCATATATAGGCTTTTTCCAAATTCGTAGCCTCCGAGCCGACGCCTTGACATAAAACAGACCCCAAATCAGTGCCACGATTCGGGGCCGAGGGGGGCTCCTGGACCACCCCCTTGTCGGATTGAACGAAACCAATTTTTCAAATGGTTTCTTAAAGGGAATTAATGGTTTCGGGCCAGTTGGAATGGATGAGGTCGGCCTTTAAAATCACATCCTGCTTTAAAACCATAAGGCCCGGCTTAAGCCAAGAGACCAAGGCATCCAAATTCGGAGCTTCCGGGCCGGGGCCTTGACATAAAACAGGACCCCGAATCAGTGCCACGATTCGGGGCCGAAGGGGGGCTCCTGGACCACCCCCTTGTCGGATTGAACGAAACCAATTTTTCAAATGGTTTCTTAAAGGGAATTAATGGTTTCGGGCCAGTTGGAATGGATGAGGTCGGCCTTTAAAATCACATCCTGCTTTAAAACCATAAGGCCCGGCTTAAGCCAAGAGACCAAGGCATCCAAATTCGGAGCTTCCGGGCCGGGGCCTTGACATAAAACAGGACCCCGAATCAGTGCCATTATTCGGGGCCGAAGGGGGCTCCTGGACCACCCCCCTTGTCGGATTGAACAAAACCAATTTTTCAAATGGTTTCTTAAAGGGAATTAATGGTTTCGGGCCAGTTGGAATGGATGAGGTCGGCCTTTAAAATCACAAGGTCCGGCTGTAACATCATAAGGCCCGGCTTTAAGCCAAGAGACCAAGGCATCCAAATTCGGAGCCTCCGGGCCGGGGCCTTGACATAAAACAGGACCCCAAATCAGTGCCATTATTCGGGGCCGAAGGGGGCTCCTGGACCATCCCCTTTGTCGGATTGAACAAAACCAATTTTTCAAATGGTTTCTTAAAGGGAATTAATGGTTTCGGGCCGGTTGGAATGGATGAGGTCGGCCTTTAAAATCACAAGGTCCGGCTTTAAAATCATAAGGCCCAGCTTTAAGCCGGAGCCTCCGGGCCGAAACAAGCCCCAAGTCTTTAAAAAATTGCCGGAATTCGGGAACCGTTTGACTTTAAAGGGGCACCCGCAAACAGTCAGGGGATCCTGAATAAATCGGCCAGATTGACTTTAAAGAGGCGGCCCCTACTAAACAAGGTCCAACATTACACCCTAAACCCTTATAAACCCTAAACCCTGAACCCTAAACCCTAAACCCTAAACCCTAAACCCTAAACCCTAAACCCTAAACCCTAAACCCTAAACCCTAAACCCAGCCCCCAAGCCTGTCATCTTGGTACAAAACAAACTTGATATTTCTATGATACCCTTATTAGTAGTTAAAAAGGTGTTGGAACGGAACCGGTTCCAGAGTTATGGGGCGGTGTCTATCCTCAGTGGCTACCGGGTCGGTGTCTGACTATACTGGCAACCGGACGACGCGGGTTAGGGTTTAGGGTTTAGGGTTTAGGGTTTAGGGTTTAGGGTTTAGGGTTTAGGGTTTAGGGTTTAGGGTTTAGGGTTTAGGGTTTAGGGTTTAGGGTTTAGGGTTGGCGTTCCTTCACTACTGCCACAAACCCCTGTGCCAAAATCTCAAAAGAGTCAGTCCGAGTCAGTCCCTACACCACGCACCCTTGGCTCAGATCGACCTTTTAACCTCGCCCCGCACATGGTGTAACGTAGGTGTCCCTCAGAGCCGATAAGACCCACCGTAAGAAGCCAAAAACCTATTTTTTGTAGGATGTTACAAAAAAGACCTTCTAGGTTTCTTAGGCAAGCTACTTTTTTGTAGGTTTTGAGTTCTTAAGGTAGAGCCTGAACCCCAAACCCGAAACCATCCTAAACCCTTCCTTTGCAACCGGACCTCACTGCCCTTTTGCGACAGGCTACAACCCGGGTCGCCTCGCAGCTCGTGCTCGTGACCCTAAACCCTAAACCCGAAACCCTTTTGAACCTGGAAGCTGCTTCATGCCAGGACTGAGGGCCGCGCCAGTCGCTAGTCACCAGAGACCAGCAGACCTAAACCCTAAACCCTCTCTCTCTCTCTCTCTCTCTCGCGTCAGACCCCTGAACCCCTAAACCCCAAAAGCCTGAAGCCGAAACACGCTAGGGGCTCCCGGGCCTGCGCCATGGGAGGTGCACTGAGCTGAACGGCCTTGGGAAGTTAGGGGAACCGGATACGGCTTCAAGGAGTTTAGGGTTTAGGGTGCTTCGGGTTTAGGGGACTTAGGGGTTTACGGCTCTACGGCGCTTTTCGTTCTTAGTAGGGAATTACCTTATGAAATCGCCTGAAGAGTGTCTATAGGGGAACCCTAAACCCTATAATTACCTTATAAACCCCAAACCCCAAACCCCAAACCCTAACCCATCTCGGTTCACTCGCGCACTCTTCTTATAAACATCGGCACGCCTTATGCTGAGAACCCATGAACTTGCAAGGCCTATAGACACCAGTCAACGAACTTAAAGACATCATCCCTATAACTCCAAGGAACACCCACACATACCTTGCGATAAACTTGAGTGGGGGGGTGGGGTGGGGTGGAAGTCGCCGGTTTAGGGTTGAGGGTTTTTGGGTTTAGGGTTTAGGGGTTTAGGGTTGACACGGACTTGAAGTCAATGCGATCAATACTAGACCCCTAAACCCCTAAACCCCTAAACCCGTGAACCCCTAAACCCTAAACCCTAAACCCTAAACCCTAAACCCTAAACCCTAAACCCTAAACCCTAAACCGGGAACTGAACCGCCAAGATGCCCCTTTCTCCAGGAAGGCCTGCATGTGGGCGGCCACATTTGCAGGGACTCCGTGGTGAGTGTACCTGGACTTTGGGTGGGTTTAGGGTTTAGGGTTTAGGGTTTAGGGTTTAGGGTTTCGGGTTTATAGGGGTTATAGGGTTTATAGGGTTGATGGGGTTGATGGGGTTTATAGGGTTTATAGGGTTTATAGGGTTTATAGGGTTTGTAGGGTTTGTAGGGTTTGTAGGGTTTGTAGGGTTTATAGGGTTTATAGGGTTTATAGGGTTTATAGGGTTTATAGGGTTACTAGGGTTTATAGGGTTTATAGGGTTTATAGGGTTTATAGGGTTTATAGGGTTTATAGGGTTTGTAGGGTTTATAGGGTTTATAGGGTTTACAGGGTTTGGAGGGTTTAGAGGGTTTAGAGGGTTTATTGGGTTTATAGGGTTTATAGGGTTTATAGGTTTTTTGGGGTTTAAAGGGTTTATTGGGTGGAGGCTGTGAAGCTTCTGGGCGCTCAGGGCTTTGCAGGTCTCAGAGCATTTGAGGGTTTTTTGCAATGAGGCTTAGAAGCTACTGCAACCCCGAAACCCTAAGCCCAAAACCCCCAAAACCTTAAACCCTACCCCAAGATCTCCTAAACCCGAAATTGCGTTTTCGCCCAGGCCTCAGGGCCACGTAGTTGATGAACGCCTCAAGCCCCCGCCGACGAGCCTCCCACACTTTCAGGGGGAGAAGGGAGGTTTCGACTCTCGCGCTCAGGCAGGTAAGGAGCAGGGTTTCGGGTTTGGGGCTTCGGGTTGAGGGAGTTGTGGGATCCCCTTCAGAACGACCCCCTTAGGATCCCCCCGGTTGAATTATCCCAAATAGCTAGCCTTGATTGTGGGAGGAACCTTGGGGGGGGGGGGGGGGGTAGTGTAGAGAGGGAACCATGGAAACCCCAAAACCCAATAACCCCTCCGGAGCCTCCAGGCTGGCCCCTTGGCAGCCGAACCAGTGCTTTCCGGGAAAGGGGTAGCGCACTCGAACCTGGAGACACTTCCGGGTTTCTGGGCAGAGGGAGTGAAGCGCAAAGTGCAGAAGTATTTGTGTGTACATATATATATATATATGCATATTTGTGCGCGTGTAGGTCTAGACATACCTAGACGTACGTGCGTATGTAGTCATGTGTGCCACTTACTAAAAATCGGAAAGCGAGAGTGAGCGAAAGAGAGATGTGCGTGTGCTTGGAGCTGCAGGAGTTCCGAATCTTCGAAGCAAACCCGAGCAGCCGCATTTCTCAGCTCGTCGAACTCACGGTAGCGGCGCAGGACGCGCCAGCTGCCCCGCGTCATATGCGTGACGTCTACGGCGAAGTAGGTAACCCCGTTCTGCTCGGTGATCGCCTCCATAGGCGTTTAGTGCTTTATAAGGGTTTAGGGTTTTTGGGGATTTAAGGGTTTATTGTATATAGGGCGCAAGGATTTAGTGTGTGGGGTTGACGGTTCAGGGTCCTACAACGTCCGGGCCTCACGGGGTAGGCTAACTCGAGAGACGCCCAGGGACTGCTGCCGCTGGTTGGAGCTCATCCTCAGCGTTTTTTAGAGTCTTTGAGTTTCTTGGCTTGAGTTCTGGAGCCCAGGGTTCTGGGAGTAAGGTTGGGATGTTCCCCCTAATGCTCGCAGTCCTTTATAGGGAGTAGAATAGGGGGTACTCTAATCCCTTGTAAGGACTGCTAGTATAAGGGGGAACATTAAGGCTTGTCGACCCCTCTATGGTCTGAGTGTTGCAACCCAGTAGTGCAAGCCTTCAACCTCAAACCCTAAAGCCTACCTTTAATACTTTAGCAGCCCAAAACCCTACCATTTTGTGTAGATCCCCAAGACATCCCTACAACTGTGTGTTAGCACCCCTACAAGTGGTTCTAGTTCTGCATTTTCGTGCTGATCAAGCGAACCCGCAAGCATTTCTTGAAAATCACGGATCACCGTTCTAGTTCTGACTCGACTTTAGTCATCGCCAACTATCGCCAACCAACCTCTCAGCTCTTTGGCCTCTCAAGGTCAACCCACGGTGTGCCTAAACTCTGCTAGCCCTAAACACCCTGCAAGCCCTAGATAAACCCCCAAACCTAAACCCTAAACACCCTGAACCCCTAAATCCCAAACCCCAAACCCCAAACCCCAAACCCTAAACCCTAAACCCTAAACCCTAAACCCTAAACCCCCCAAAACCGGGGGAGCTCAGCTCCCGGCGTGGCTGCCGCTCCCAGGGTTCCGCCGATGACGGCCCCGACTGGGCCCAGAACCATCATGCCGAGCACCTCACTGTTTGGGGTTTTAAGGGTTTAGGGCATTTAGGGTTTAGGGTTTAGGGTTTAGGGTTTAGGGCTAGGGTTTGGGGTTTTAAGGGTTCAGGGCATTTAGGTATTTAGGGTTCAAGGTTTAGGATTCAGGATTCAGGATTCAGGGTCTATAAGGTTTGGGGTTTTTTTAGGGTTTAGGGTTGAGGGTTTAGAGCTTAGGGCTTTTAGGGTTTAGGGTTTGCAGGGTTTACAGGGGGGGGGTTACTCCCTGTTGCGGTAGGTGTAGAGGGCTGAGGGAGTGTCTCTCCCAACAGCGGGCCAACTACATTTGAGGGGTTAGGGCCTTGGGTTTAGGGTTTAGGGCTCAGAGTCTCTCATTTTCCAGATGTCGCACAGACTTCTAAGGGCAAGCTTCACATTGGAGAGCCGGCTTGAGGATGCCTGAAGCGCTTTCCTAAATGAGGCTACTGAGAGACCACATGCTAGGGCCTCTCAAAAGGCTCGTGGTTGTATCCAAAGCCCCTGACTTCGCGCGCCGCAGCCAACCCCGTTGCTTTTTGGCGGGTGGCCTATGGAAGTCATTTGGGAGAGGGGGTTTTCGGGTTTTTAGGGTTAGGGTTTTAGGGTTTTTAGGGTTCTGGGTTTTTTAGGTTTGGGGTGTTTAGTGTAGATTGCAAACAAGAACCGATATGGCAAGGTGGGTTTGGGGGTGGTGTTGATCAGCCGAGCTATTGAACAACCCGTAGCAAAGCTGCCGCACATCCCACCGTCGCAGCCACAGATGGCGAACCTGCAGGTGCTCAAGAAGGGGCAGTGGGGGGGAGGGAATCTGTATATAGCATAGAACAGTATATAGGCACTACTGCAGGGGAGTTTTGCTATATAGGACAAAAATATAAATACATGTATAAAAATGAATGAATACAAAATATGAATATAAATATGAAAACAAATATATATATATATATATATAGAAATAAATATAAATACATAAATGAATATATTAAATAAAGAAATATAAATAAATAAATAAATATATATATATATATATATAAGTAAACTAAATAGATAAATAAATAAATAGATATATATATATATATGTATGCATAGGGCTGCTTCAGGAGATTATGTAGGGAAATCGTAGAGGAATCCACTCTGCCACTGAGGAACCCGAGTTGGAAGTGGCCGCTGGCTGGGCCACCACCACGTTCCTTGGCTGCTCTTGAGGCATGCAAGAGACTGCTTGAAGTTGCCACTGACCGTTATCTTAGATGCTGAGTTCAGAATCCCCCCAAAAAAAGTGCACACTTTCAGGCTGTACAGGGGATTATAGTGTCCCAAAAAGCATTAAGTGCACTCACTACTAAGTTATCTATACCCAACAACCCAACAAAGCTTTTCCTAGGATGCACAGGGTCGGGGGAGGCGGTTGGCTCATCGTGGTCATCGCAGCCTGCGGGTTCAAGCCCATCCTTGACTTCCCTGAGACTCTCTTTACTTACAGTTTAGTAGTAACTGACCTTAATTAGGTTGTATACCCATAAACTGTAGGTGGGGGATGGAGTTACTTTAGTGTTAGTGGCCGGGAAGCACCCAGAAGAACCGCCAACCCTCATTTGGTCCCCAAAAAAGGCCAGGCCTGGTTGAAGGCAAAGGGACTGAGCGCTTTCAGTCTCGGGCCGAGAATGTCAGGCATGGGTGGGTAAGGTTTAGGGTTGAGCTTAGGGTCTAGGGTTTAGGGTTTGGGGTTTAGGATTCAGGATTCAGGGTTTATAAGTTTAGGGTTTAGGGCTTAGGGTTTAGGCTTGAGGATATGACTGACTGCACTGGCTCTTAATCGTGGGAAGTAGGCACCTTCTTTTGTCACCCCCTATTCATTCCACCTTGCCGACCTCGTAAGATAAACCTGAAGAGCTCCATGTGCCTATATGAGAGGAAAGGACCCCTCGTACGGGTCCAACCACTTCGGGGCCGACTTAGTTGTGTGATGCCCTAAACCCCAAGCATCGCACTCGAGTGTCAGTAAGTATAGCCCCACTGAACAGAACCACCGACAAGATCCCTATGAATTGACCTTCAAGGTTCAGTGACTTGGGCTTGTGGAGAGTCTCAATGCCACCCTACCTCCCCCCCCACCTCCCTCCCCCCCTCCCCCTCCCCTCCCGGCCGCCCCGTCTTTTTCAGCAGAGCGAAGCTGTCCTTACTCCACTCCGACTGCTGAGCGAGCCCGGAAGAGACAGGAGTTGAATTGAGCTAGGCCTTTGCGGTTGTGCTTCAGGGAGATTGAGGTTTAGGAATCTAGGCCGCTGGCTGGCATCTGGGTTTAGGGTTAAGGTGTCTAGGATTTTGGGATTAAGGTTCAAGGACTAAAGGTTCACGGTGAAGGTGCAGGATGTAGGGATTACGGCCAGCTTATCTCGGCACATCTAAGCATACGCTACCGAACCTGGCTAAAGCACCAGGGGGAAGTTACCATTTTTTGTCGGTGAGTACTGTTATAAACCCCCTGTAACGTACTCTTTTGTAGGTTTTGGGATTTCAAGGTACACCTTGAAACCCTGCACCCCCTCCCTAAACCCTAAACCCTAAACCCTAAACCCTAAACCCTAAACCCTAAACCCTAAACCCTAAACCCTAAACCCTAAACCCTAAACCCTAAACCCTAAACCCTAAACCCTAAACCCTAAACCCTAAACCCTAACCCCTCAACCCTAAACCCTAAACCCTAAACCCTAAACCCTAAACCCTAAACCCTAAACCCTAAACCCTAAACCCTAAACCCTAAACCCTAAACCCTAAACCCTACCCAAAAAAACACGCCACCTTCCAGGCGCTCCGACCCTTTTGGTGGAGCCATCAGCCGCCCAGTCGCGGCCACAAAGCGCCAAGCCATCAAGCACGGCTTCGCGGTAAGGATTACCTGGGGGATCCTCGAAGCCCTGTGAAAGTATTAGGATTATAGAGGGTTTAGGGTTTAGGGTTTAGGGTTTAGGCTTTGGGTTTCTCGCCCCCTCCCCCCCCCTCCCCTCTGCGACTTGGGCTATGCGAATCATGAGGCAAAAAGCAAAAGCCTCCCGAATTCCTTCTAGCTCCAACTTCCCAATTCCTAAAAGAAGTTTGTTTCTGGACTCGCCAACTCCCTTAACTGCTTAGAACCCTAAACCCTAAACACAGAACCCCTTTTTTGAAACTCAACCGCACTCAGGAAGCCTGTGCATGCCCCAGGGCCCCTTCAAGCTACCCTTTTGCACCACGGACTGAGGATAATGCCGAGAAAGGCCAAGAAAGCCCTTTTTTGGAGGGGGTGACTTCGAACAGACGACCCATGAACCCATGAACCACTGATGGGCTCCCCCGGCATTCCTGGTGTTTAGGGTTTAGGGTTTGGGGTTTAGGGCTTAGGGTTTGGGGTTTAGGGTTTGGGGTCTAGGGTTTGGGGTTTAGGGTTTGGGGTTTAGGGTTTAGGAGACGTAAAGGGCTCCCTTAATTTTGGCTTAGTTCGGTTGATGAAGGGCTCCTATAGAACCCCCACGATGCAGAGGAACGAGGACCCCCAGGGAAAGGATCAGCTAAACACTAGACAGGACGTCCATGGGGACGATTTGAAGCTATCCTCGGAGAGGTCACTTTGTGCAAAGCTCACGAGATCCTTGGAGACCTAAACGGGTTTATGGCTTCATAGGGTATATGACCCCAATTTTTGAGGTTCATGTGGGACCAGAAGATGTCATGCAAAAGGTGCTCGCAGACTTGAAGCCTCTTCCTGGCCTATAGCCCTAAACCCTAAACCCTAAACCCTAAACCCTAAACCCTAAACCCTAAACCCTAAACCCTAAACCCTAAACCCTAAACCCTATAAACCCTAAACCCTAAACTTAGAAATCGCGGGGTGCAGGCCGCGCTTCGCAGGATCTCTTCTTGAGACGTGCAGAAGGCTCCCAGCCTGCGCCCGGCTTAGAGTTAGAGCCCCTAAAACCTAAACCCTAAACCCTATAAACCCTAAACCCTAAACCCTAAAAGGGGTTCCGGCTTAGGGTTTGGGGGGTTTCGCGTTTAGGCTAGAGCCTTACAGTGCTTAGAGGGTCGGTGTTGCGCTTAGGGTTTAGTCGCTCACTCCTTAGCGTTTAGTGTTTAGGGCTTACGGCTTAGGGTAGTTTAGTGTAGATAAAGGCTTAGTGTTTTAGAGTGTCAGTGTGTGAGGGCAGTTTAGGAGCATGTAGGACGGTTTAGGCTCACTGTTCTCGGATCCCTTCAAAACCATGAAAAAACAAACGGAGGCCTATAGTATTGGGGTTACGGTCGTTTTGCCATGTGCCTAGCCTGGCAGCCTGGCACCACAACTGCATGCAACGATGAGATGAAGCTCTATATTACACACCTTAAACCCTGAACCCGAAACCCTAAACCCTGGCCAGAGAAGTGGATGGCTTTGTGGAAACCAGGAGCCCCGCCACCAAAACCATTTTGAAACTGGAATTTTTTTCAGGTGCCAGCTAAGCCCTAAACCCTAAACCCCTAAAACCCCAAGCCTGAATCCGACCGCCTTAACAGCCCTGCACCCCCCTCAAAAAAACCTAAAGCACAAAAACCCTCGCCCATACCCCGAGCCCGAACCCCTTAAGCCCAAGATTCAAAAACAAAAAAACACCCTGAACCCCAAGTGCCGCCGCCTTGGCACCACTTCGGCGTCGACAGACCAAGAGCCGCCAAGGGGTGCGGCTACCTGGGTTGAAGGTCTAGGGTTTGAGGTTGAGGGTTTTTACCCTTGCTGAGCAGCATGCTGTTTCACCATGATACCCAGGATTACACTAGATGCTCTCAGACTCAAGCACCCTAGAAATCCACATGCCCATCACCGGGCATGCCGAAGTCGAACTGTTGTCATGCCACTCTCCCCTCGAAAGGTTGAGGGCTTGGGGTTTAGGGGGGTCGTGGGGTTCAGGGGATCAGGGTCTCGTTTGTTTTCTTATGATGCTCTGCTTGCCTATTTTGTGTGCGTCATCCTTGCGCTGGGGCCGCGCTCATCTCTGGATCTCTCCACTTGAGTCAGGTGACCTCGGAAATCCTTGAGTCTTTTGGACGCATCATCCGATAAAATGGAATGAATGAGGCTTCGCCCCCCCCCCCCCCCCCCCAGAACCGAAAAAACAAATGGCGATGAAAGCCCTTCTCGCCCGATACTCACGAGTGCACAGCTTGGTATTCTTCATCTTGGGACCCTGGTAACTTTTTGGTACGGCCACATTGGCTCGATGAACATGACTGAAAGTCGCCTTTGCCACCAACGCCACTGAAACCGGGGTGGGGCTCTAAGGCCTACAGACTCTAAACCCTAAACGCACGGCTCTGAGCCCAGGTGCTCTGAGAGAGTTAAGTGGCCACCGCCTGAGTTGAGCCTGACCAAGAACTGATCTCCTTGCAAATGACCGGGGCTTTGTAACATAATTCGAAGGAGCACGGCCCTTCAGAGGCCGCGTACGAACCGCACCAAAAAACACTACAGTAACTCTGTCGTCGCTCCGAAAACACTATCGTAGTTCGTGGTAGATTCTATGACGTGGTATGAGAGTCTATAGAGGTCCTCAAGCTGGGAAGCAAAACTTCATTTCATCTGGTTCAGTGTGTCTCTGACGAGCACCTCAAGGTCCGGTGTTGGACGATGACATTGTTCCTCTTGCAAGCTGCTGTTTTCTTTCTCGACAAACCCGAACTAGGTTTGTGTTGTTTCTGCTGACCGGTCTAGAGTTCGGGGCTTGGGACTTTTTGGGGCTTCTTCGACCCGGCTACGGCTACAGACCATTTTGATCCCATGGCTTCCCTGCGTGTCAGATATGGGACCGGAGCAGAGTTGCCCGATTGGAAGTAGTCAACCTGGCAGCGAACGCGGGCACGAAGCTCATGGTAGATTCCGCTCTTGTAACGCATTGACTCCTGTGTGATCACACACGGGCATGAATTCCGAATTGATTGCCGGACGACGGACGCCAAGAACCCTTTCCAGTCCCAGGTGTCGCCGTACACATCTTCTTGAAGCAGCCGAACCACAGTCTTGCCATTCCGCAGCGCCCACTGCTCCTTGAAGTGGTCTCTTTGCGGCACCCCTCCATCATCTTCAGATCCACCCCACCCGAGCCCAAAATGCCCAATGTTGCCATCCAGCTCGATGAGAATGGTGTCCTTGTTGAGGCCAAAGTCGAAAGGCAAAGTGCGATTCGACGCCGGGCTCGTGCAGCCCCCGACCTGCGAGGTGACGTTGAGATGCGAGAAGTTCTGGGCCAACCACCGCATCAGCTTCCCTTCCGTCTTTCTTGAGCATAAGCAGGCAGGAGACCGGCCTTGCTGCAGGCTGTACACCCACGTGCTGCGGGAGCGATGGCCGCAGTGGCGACACGTCACATCCAGCTTCGAGCTCTGATCTTTCACATGGGCTTTCCACCAGGCTTCGTCCATGCGCCTGACATCGTACTGGCCACCGTAGCGCTCCCAGATCATCTCCAGACATCGAGCACGCCCTGCCGGACTGGACCAAGGCACGCCGCCATTGCAGAAACAGCCGGGAGCTGTGCCTTGCTGCAGGCCTTGCACCCACGTGCTGCGGGAGCGATGGCCGCAGTGGCGACACGTCACATCCAGCTTCGAGAAAGCACCCTTCACGTGGGCTTTCCACCAGGATTCGTCCATGCGCCTGACATCGTACTGGCCACCGTAGCGCTCCCAGATCATCTCCAGACATCGAGCACGCCCTGCCGGACTGGACCAAGGCACGCCGCCATTGCAGAAACAGCCGGGAGCTGTGCCTTGCTGCAGGCCTTGCACCCACGTGCTGCGCGAGCGATGGCCGCAGTGGCGACACGTCACATCTAGCTTCGACTTCTGGTCTTTCACGTGGGCTTTCCACCAGGCTTCGTCCATGACGCTGACATCATACTGGTCTCCGTAGCGCTCCTCAAGGATCTGCAAAGCCCTGAACCAACCGGCTTCACTCCTCCACAGGAACGCGGCTTCTTTGGCAGACCCGTCTTTGTCGCCTTCCTTTTCCTGGTTACGAGCACGAAGGCGCTCAAGGGCCGCATTTCGGGCGGCTTTTCCTGCACAGCGAGGGGATGCCAAGAACCCCGACTGATGCCACAGGTTAGCCAGCAGCCCGAGTGCCGGCAGCCAACAGATTCGCCATGATTTTCGCCGACACAGCAGTGACTTTGCATTGCATCTCGCAGACATGAGGGATCATGGGGTTTGAAGTTTTGCCTTGCGGGAGCCTCTGATGTGGAGAGAACTTAAGCTCGCTCAGGACTCCGAGGGGCTTCACATAATTACGCCACTGGGGGAGGATGAAACCAACCCTAAACCCTAAACCCTAAACCCTAAACCCTAAACCCTAAACCCTAAACCCTAAACCCTAAACCCTAAACCCTAAACCCTGAACCCTAAACCCTAAACCCTATAAACCCTAAACCCTAAACCCTATAAACCCTAAACCCTAAACCCTAGAAACCCTAAACCCTAAACCCTAAACCTAGTGAATGATGGCCGCGGTGTCCTGGCTTCTTGCCTTCCGGCAGTGTGATGGGCAGCTTTCGGCCATCCGGCACCTCAAAAGATGGTTTCACAGAGGGCTCCGGGTGTATGAGGGCAGCATACGGTTTAGGGGGTATAGGGTTTAGGGCTTAGAGGGTAGATCGGTCATGGATCACTCTCTCGACTCATCGATGTTATCGGGAGCGCAATCCTCAGTTCCTTTCAAACATTGCATCCGAAACCGAACCTCCAAAAACCCCCTGTGAGCTCTAGACCCCCAAGTCCAACAGCCCGAACACCTCTGAGCTACGAAAAGGGCGGTTGCTCGTGGTCGGCTTCTCGGCTTGGGAGGCGGGGTGCCTAACCCTAAGCCCTAAACCCTAAACCCGAAAGTCTATAAAACACCCTCATCCCTCACCCTAAACCCTAAACCCTAAACCCCAAACCCTAAACTGAAAACCAGCTTGAACCCTGCTCCGGCGGGCCGGGAGCCGCCCAGAAACCCTTAGAGCATTCACCCTGAGCCTTGAGCCATCACATGGCAGAACCCTGACACCATAGTATGTGATTATTCGACAAATTCTTTTGTGATTATGTCATGATACTCTTATGTGATTCCATTTTCCTACTAGATATTATTGGATTATAGTATTATAGCATTCCAATCCTTTGGTATTCCAAAACTGCATCCATTATTCATACTCCGAAACGCTGAACTTTCGAGCCGAACACTTCGGCCTGGACGTGGATGAGCTGCCCCGGCCGGCCATCAGGTGGCACGGGCACGCTGAACACCTCCGCCTCCGCACCTGGAAAACGGGGATGTGGCGGCCGGGTTTAGGGTGCTTTTTGTTCGCTCCCGCGTGGCTGGCCAAACCGCAACGCAGGGCTTCATGTCTGTACAGTCTGCTGGCGTGAGTCAAAAACATGTTGCCAACCTCTTCTCAACAATGCAAAATACATCAAAAACACTCGGGGGTGTAGGGTTTAGAGTTTAGGGTTTAGGTTTAATAGGGGCTCATAGCAGGTACCAGCGGCTTTTCACAGGCTTCTGAAAAGTCGAGCAGGAAGGCCTAGCTTGAGCAATCCATGCCTGTACCAGCTACACCAATCCCAGCCGTCTAATAAGCGAGCCTTAAAACCTAGGCCCCTGGACTCCTCCACTAAAGCCCCTACTACCCCTACTACCCCCCTAGGTTCCCCCATAATAAAGGCTATTTAGGAGAAGTAAGCCTTAAAAAGGTCATTCAAGGGGGGAATCTAGGGGGGGGTAGTATCGAGGGGGGGAGTACGGAAACCCATGATAAAACCTAACCCCTGGATTGTTCCACCCTTTGCGGCCAAGTGGCTGTTGTCCGGATCCGCCAGATGTTTGGGGGACGCCGTGGGCACCACAGTGAGGCGACCCGCCTTCTGCAGATGCCCCCCAAGCTTCCCAAAAAGCCCCAAACCGCTGTAAACCCTAGAAGTTGTATATGCCCCATGACCCCTGTAAGCCCGAATGGGTCCTTTACGCCTTTAAACCACTTTCGGTGAGGGCTTCATTGATGAGGGTCAACGACTTAGGAAAGGAGGCAGCGACGTTTGAACCTTAAGCCCTACCTCAAGTAACCCAGCATCTGAACGACGAGAAATACACCGAATGCCTGACAACAAAAGATATGTAATTAGTCAACAGAGGCGTCCCTATGTCGTTTTAAGGGAGGAATTCTAGGTTAATCTTAGCTAACCCTTTCGAATAAATATCCTTCCCGCGCAAAAAACCGATGCCTGGGGGTCGAACTCCAACTGCAGCTCTCGTCCTGCCCCGGAGGGAACCTCTACCGTCAGCTCTCGTCCATCGGGAACCTCCCAGAACTTGGTGCTTGTCGTCACAGAATGGGGTCGGTGAGTCCTCTTTTGACAATGAAACTAAGACATCTGTACTTCTGAGCACGCGGATGCGTGTCTACATCCTTACATGATTAGTTTCCCAAAGTGAGTGAGTAGTGGGAGGCCAGGGTCTGAGAGTAACGGAGCGATTTCGAGTGGATTCCTCAACAATGACCTGGTGCTGAACCGTTCATGTTCATCCCTAAACCCTAAAACCCTAAACCCGAAACCCTGAAATTCCGTGGCACCTTGACACCCAGAAGTTGCCCGGGCTGCACACCGGCTGGCACCTCTCTGCTTTGATGAAACTGTCTTGGCAGCTCGGATAGAAGGGTTAGGGTTTGGGGCTTAGGGATAATTAGGCTTCTCTAGCAGGTGGAGGTAGGGAAGATCTAACATGAAGAGCACACAGCCCCTCAAAAGCTTTTTGCCAAAACCTCACACTAACACCTACATCTCAAACAGACACACCAAGCCTGCCTCAAAAAGAGTGCACGATCCGAGAGAAACAGCACTCTCACACACCCACAAAAAGTTCCTGACAAACCCCTAAGGTTTCGGCAATATAATGCCCTATATAGCTGGTAAACCTGAAGACAGACTCTAATCTCTATATCCCATACCCAGCATCATTGATTGAGGGGCAATTACAATCAGGGGCCAGGGCACGCTGATGTTGAGCATGATCTTCTGCTGACTGCCGGCCGCGTCAGCGGACGGCGGGGGTTGCGATGCTGAAGGCGGTGGCGGGGTGCTGACTGCCGGCCGCCGGACCTGCAGAACCTCATGATCATCTTTGCCGAAGGTCTCATGTTTGAGTTGTTTTTCGAAACCTGCGGTTCTTGCAGGTTACAAAAACATATATAGGGCTTTGGAATCCTTGTGGTAGGGCTTCCAAGGCTCCAAGAGTTGGAGCCGGAGCATTTCTTGGTGACTGAGCCGAGATGCTGTTCCTGGCAAAGCGCCCTCGGGCACTGTGATGACGAAGTTGGATCCATCTGGCTGTGTCACCTTGGCGAACATGGCGCCATAAGAACTAAGCCAAACAACACTCCTTCACCTGCCCTGAGAATGTTGGCCGGAGGCGATTTGTGGCATGCTTGTTGGCTCTTGAAGAGGCTTTATACTGTTTAGGGCCGGGTTTAGGGTCTATAGAGAAGTGTAATGAGAGGATATCACACATGGGAGATCAACTGACATATGGCTTATGGTCCCATGGTTGATCTCCTCAAAACTATGGGCCCTTCGCATGCTCGGAGACCACCCCACTAAAACCTCTCACATCAGGCCAAAGCTTTAGGGTTTTGGGGTATTCGGGGTGGCTTTAGGGTTTATAGGGGGCCTCCTGCAAACCCAACGAGACCGTCAACGCATTTCAAGCAACACATTCCCGAAGTCATGTTGGCCAGCACTTGTGGCATCACCATGCTGGGCACCGAACTTCTGTGAGCACCCAAAAACCAACTTCAGTGTCAGCAATATCTACGGTTACGAGCTTTACATGCTCTGCAAACCCTGTAAACCCTAAACCCTAAACCCAGGACCACAGGCCAGGCACGGTCAGAGGCTGTCCAGCAACAACGCCGGCAGGCACCATCACAGGGATGGTGTCGGACCTTGCTAGCTCTATAGGGCTCCAAGTATAGAAGGTCTAAAGTCTGTAAATAATACTGGGGCTACTTGGAGCCTGAGGGTTATAGGGGTGCACCGGTAACTCCAAGTATAGAAATAACACCTACATTGGGGTCTAAAGTCTGTAAATAATACCTACTTTGGGCTATTTGGAGCCTTAGGGTCAAAGGGGTACACCGGTAAAACTAAGGCCTGAAGGGGTTCTGCCCTTCACTTAGCTTGCCCTTATTTGCTATAGGAGTAATTCACGTGCAGAAGCTTGTTCTGTATGAGCCGTGGTTCCTACACAGGCGCTCAGCAGCAAGACACCACTCGCTCCCGAGCTGTCGCAATCATGAACGACACCTCAACCCTGGCAGCCGTATGCCCACAACCTTAAAGACAAGAATCCTGTAGACCCTGAAGCGCTGAAGAAACCAAGGCTTTCGGTAGCTGGGGGTGTAGGTGATAATTTTCGGAAGATGGAATTCTGGGATCCTATGCTACCGCCCCCCCCCCCTCCAACCCCCCCCAATACGGCCCAAGTCAAGAAGGGTTGCTTGGGCCTTACCTTGGGCGGGGAGTGGCGAGGGGGTAGCTAGGGTGGGGATGGTATACTTGGAGGTTCATGGATAGTTAGAACCCCAATTCGAAGTCCACTAACACTTAGGGGGCTCATAAGTTTAGGGTTTAGGGTTCAGGGTGTAGGGTTTAGGGTTTAGGGGTTAGGGTTTAGGGTTTAGGGTTTCGTACAGCTATAAATTGGAGTTATTAAGCACCCTAAACACCTCCAAGTCGGCCCCGTTCAGTCTGTGCTTGAAGGGAGGCTGGTCGGCAACTTGCGCGGAGGTCTGGCCGGCTCCCCGCTCCTTGGAAAGAACACGCAAAAGGATCTGTAGAGGTCTTTCAGGGACCAAATATGAACACTAACTTAGCGTCGTGCACCTTATCCTGCTAGAACCTTTTTAAGGCCAATATGAACCACAAACCCTTTTAGGGCTCATGTGGTCCCCCAAGCCCAGGGTTTTAGGGTCGGCCCATGGTGGGTGCCGGGTTTAGGGTTTAGGCACTGGATGCCTTGAAATGCCTGGCTGCAGCTGATTGTCTCGACCACACCCCCCAAAAAAGCAACAAGCCCTAAGCTCCCCTCTGAGCCCACAAGTTCCTTTTTGATTCAGTGACATGAAGAAAGACCTATAGATCCCTGAATTCCCCAAACCCTTTCAAGCCCTCAAAGCCCTATAATCCTGAACCCTAAACCCTAAACCCTAAACCCTAAACACCCTCAAAGCCCCTATTCCCCAAAAGCCGGGGCTCCAGGAAGTCGCGGAGGGGCGCCTCGGCCCAGCTCGGCACCCCGGCGCGCGCGTAGCGGAGCGCCGCATAGGAGAGCCAGGCCTGCGCTTTCCGTTCATCCTTGGGGTTAGGGTCTAGGGTTTAGGGTTTAGGGTTTAGGGCTTAGGGCTTAGGGCTTAGGGCTTAGGGCCTAGGGCTTAGGGCTTAGGGTTTAGGGTTTAGGGTTTAGGGTTTAGGGTTGAACCCTACCTCAAGACCCCCTCAACCTATTTTTTTGTAGGCCATTGTTACAAAAACCCTTATAGGATTCTTAGGGAACCTACTTTTCAATTTGTTGTAGGTTTTGGGTTCTTTTAAGGTATGCTTCTGGTACCCGATACTTATTGAGTCCTTAAGGGTTCTAGTAACCTCACTGTTGTATAGGTCCCTGGAAGTATAGGGTAGGGCATGAGGGGGTTTAGGGTTTTTGCTCATGCAGTTTAGGGTTCTGGGCTCACGACAAGTAGCCAACGTTCCTACTCTTGCCACTCCCAATGCTGCTGTCGGCCTGACAAAAATGCTTTAGGGTTCAGAGATGGGTGTCATCCTCAAGCATTCTCAAAACACGAGCCCTAACCAAACCCTCAAAGCCTCAACCGTCCCGAGGCCCAGAAGAAGCACACCCTCAAGTTGGGGCTGGAGGGGCCTCCAGACCCTGGCGTCGGGCTTCCAGCTGCAGCCCGCGACACCCAAACCAATGCCTGGGCTTTCGGCCGAGTTGGGTTTTCTAACCCTCACACCTCCTTACATCCCATGGTTACCCCTCTCAAGCCTCTAAGCTGCCCTGAAGGACTAAAAGCGAACCAGCTAACAAAGCCAACAACCTTTAAGCAACAAGAAGCACCCGAAAAATTAGCCCCAACGCAGACACCTGAACTGTTTCCTCCGCCTAGAGAGGAATGAGGGGATGCGAGATTGGGTGCAAGGTCTTGGGGAGCTTGCGGCACTGAGGCAAGTGTCGAGAACTCGGCGCTTGATTGCGATTTGGTGTTGAGGGTGCTTTGGGTGTTTGCGCTTGAGGGTTCATGAGGTCTCCTTAGCCGCCCCAATATGAAGGCTGGAAACATGCGACAGCGCTGCTGAGAGGTCATGCTTTCCCGTTGGGGGGGGGGGGGAATAGTGGCGCTTGAAGATGAATCTCGAGATTTAGGATGGGGTGGGGAAAAAAGAAAAATCCGCTTCTTCAGCTGCATATGCCAAGTATGGGATCCGATCGCCGCGGCTCGTTCGGAAGTGGCCGACTTGGCAATGCAAGCCACCACGGAGCTGGCTGTAGATGCCGCTCTTGTATTCTACTGCATCCTGCGTGAGTACACAGGCCCTCGAATTCCGAATTGAATGCTGAATCGTGGATGTTACGAAGGATTTCCAGTCCCAAGAGTCGCTATGCACGTCTTCTTGAAGCAGCCGAACCACAGTCCTGCCATTCCGCAGCGCCCACTGCTCCTTGAAGTGGTCTCTTTGCGGCACGCCTCCATCATCTTCAGATCCACCCCACCCGAGCCCAAAATGCCCAATGTTGCCATCCAGCTCGATGAGAATGGTGTCGTTGTTGAGGCCAAAGTCGAAAGGCAAAGTGCGATTCGACGCCGGGCTCGTGCAGCCCCTGACCTGCGAGGTGACGTCAAACTGCGAGAAGTTCTGGGCCAACCACCGCATCAGCTTCCCTTCGGTCTTTCTTGAACATAGACAGCCAGGAGATTGGCCTTGCTGCAGGTTGTTCAGTTTCGTGCTGCGGGAGCGATGGCCGCAGTGGCGACACGTCACATCCAGCTTCGAGTCAACGCGTTTCACGTGAGCTTTCCACCAGGCTTCGTCCATGCGCCTGACATCGTACTGGCCACCATAGCGCTCCCAGATAATCTCCAGACATCGAGCACGCCCTGCCGGGCTGGACCAAGGCACGCCGCCATTGCAGAAACAGCCAGGAGATCGGCCTTTCTGCAGGTTGCTCACCGACGTGCGGCGGGAGCGATGGCCGCAGTAGCGACACGTCACATCCAGCTTCGACGTCTGATCCTTCACATGGGCTTTCCACCAGGCCTCGTCCATGCGCCTGACATCGTACTGGCCACCGTAGCGCTCCCAGATCATCTCCAGACATCGAGCACGCCCTGCCGGACTGGACCAAGGCACGCCGCCATTGCAGAAACAGCCGGGAGCTGTGCCTTGCTGCAGGCCTTGCACCCACGTGCTGCGGGAGCGATGGCCGCAGTGGCGACACGTCACATCCAGCTTCGAGTTACAATCTTGCACGTGGGCTTTCCACCAGGCCTCGTCCATGCGCCGGACATCGTACTGGCCACCGTAACGCGCCCAGATCATCTCCAGACATCGAGCACGCCCTGCCGGGCTGGACCAAGGCACGCCGCCATTGCAGAAACAGCCAGGAGATTGGCCTTTCCGCAGGTTGTTCACCCACATGCTGCGGGAGCGATGGCCGCAGTGGCGACACGTCACATCCAGCTTCGAGAAAGCACCCTTCACGTGGGCTTTCCACCAGGCTTCGTCCATGCGGCTGACATCGTACCGGTCACCATAGCGGTCTTCGAGCATGCACAAGGCCCTGAGCCAACCGTCTCCAGAACTCCACCGGAATCTGGCCCTCGGCATCTTCCAGGCCTTACCCACTTGCCGCCTTCGGGAGAGCTCAGGGCACTCTGGTCCAGCCTTGCCGGCGACTCTTCCCACACGGCTGGCCAGACTCAAGCTTGCACCGGGGGGCGGGACGAGCACTGTCAGAGACTTCGGGGTGGCCAGCAGAAGCCACGACGCCACGCTCATCCACGAGGCACATCGACGCATGGAAGTCGCCATCACCGGTTGCGTGGCCAAAGAGGGCACTGATGTCTGCTTGTTTCGGTTCGTATATAAAATTACACAAGGATTAGAGTATGGTCTCATCGTTTTAGAGAATGCATCTTGAAAGTGCCGATGGCCACACTGGTGGATGTTCCAGCACACAATGGCCCCTATATATAACACAATGGCCACTATATATAGCATTTAAGACTTATCTACTTGAGATCGGCCAGCCAAGCAAAGCAAAATGAGAGAACCTAGATCTTTCGGGATGTGGCACTGGGGTTTTCCGGTTTCTTGCCAACATAGCGTCCCTCAATAATCTGGTATATCTCTGAGTGCATTGCCATCGTGAGGGCTGCAAGGTCTCCATATGCATCCTCTTTTGTCAGGCTTGGGGCATAGAGAGGACGCTGGGCATCAAGCAAGGCAGCAGCCCTTCCACCATTCCGTGGTAGTGACCGTCTCGGGGCTAGCTTCACTCAACACATATCACAATCTCTGGCGCCTATGTTCATCTTCCATGAGCACAAAAAGAGATACTATGGGCACATTTTGAATAAATCTGTATGTAAACACCTCAAACTGCGCTAGACCCTTCGAAAGCCCCGTATGTGTCATATGGACAAGTGACACATTCAGCTTAGATGCTTCCTGGGGAAAGGGTAGCGCACTCGCAAGGTCTTCCGAAGCTTGTAAAAGTCGCTGTAGCGGCGCATGACTCGCCACGTGCCTGGGCTCGGGAAAGTCAAGCGTGTGCTGCGTCACAGCTCAAAGCGTCGGATGGGGCTGTTGAAACTTCGGGATCAACTCGCTATCTCAGAGGTTCTTGGAACAATCCGGACAAAGTCAAAGGCATCTTTATACTAGGAGCATAGTTATGTCAGGTCCTTGGCGGTGATTCCGCGGCATATAGTGCTCGCGGAATTGCGCTTCGCGACGCCAGGGAGGGAAAGGGATCTTTGTTGTGTCACGTTGGCATCCCCAGCTGCAAGAACTGTCCATGCCCTGAAAGCGGCAATTCCTCCCAGACTTTGCATAGCTACCTGGCAGCTACCTACATCATGCTGGGGATTGTTCTTGGGAAGCCTGAACTTCGAATTGTTTAAACTCCGTATCTCTGACTCCAAGGACTCGCAATCCCTTTGACCGTGGCACTGCCCGTGTCATGCACCACCTCCACGGCGAAGTAGGTGACCTCGTATTGAACTCAGGAACTGCAGAGGCTTGTGCAGTCAGCCCTCATGCACGATTTGGCCTTTGGGCCGAGCAGGCTGTCAAAGCCTCCGGGTCCGTCTCTGAACCCAAGGGCTCCAACAAAAGGGGCAGGGTTTCTGAGTCTACGCCCCGAAGCAAATTCTGGATATCTTACACACTTACATCGCTGCCGAAGAGTAGGTATTGCGTGTTGACCACAATCATAAAGCATAGGTTGATACCAACCGTCCTTAATAGGGATTATAATCGGGGGTACTATACTGACTGCTAGTGTAAGGGGAACATCCCAACCCTCAAACCCGGACCCTAAACCCTAAACCCTAAACCCTAAACCCTAAACCCTAGGGTCGAACTTTGGACTCCAGGCCCCTCAGCTCCCGGCTCCCTGATGCTCGCACATGCCATCCCGAGGCACTCGGATGTTGGAGACCTGCTGCTAACACCAACCCTTCCTAGACATATGTATGTGTATATGTATGTGTATATGTATTGTGTATGTGTATGTGTATGTGTATGTGTATGTGTATGTGTATGTATACTATATGTATGTGTAACATATGTATATGTATATGTATTTTGTGTATATACATATAATGCCCTGCCTTTGTAAAGCCTAAACCCCCCCCAAAAAAGCCTGCAAGCACAAAACCCTCAACGCTGATTTGTAAAACGAACGAGGGAGGTCCAAGCAGGTCCAAGGGGCGCCGAGCGCGGCGGTCCTGCGACGGGAGGAGGAAGACCTGAAACAACGATTCACTTGGGCCCTTTCGGAGCGGCTCTTTTTTCACCCGCATCCCCTTGTCCTAAGGGTCCATGATCCATGTACCTCCTTGTTCTACAACTTGGGCTCCAGGGTCCTTATATAGGAGGGAACTTTGTAAGGCCCAAAGTGCTCCCTATTTAGGTACATGGACCTTGAGGCTTGCAGTTTACAACAGCATCTCTGGAGGCCAAGACCCAAGACATCGAAGGTGAGTCTTGAATCTTTGTCAGGAGGGGAGCTTGGGGAACCCAAATAGCTCGGAATCCCCAAATCGGAGTCTTACATCGCAGTGGGCAATGGTATAGCGTGGGGGTTAGGGTTGAGGGTTTTTTTTGCCACCCGCACAGGGCTTAGGGTTTAGGGTTTCGGGTTTAGGGCTAGGGTTTAGGGTCTCTTGCGGGGAAGTGGCCTGGAAGATGAGAGCAGGGCGCCGACTGAGCCGCCGATCACGGCCCCCACGGGGCCGGCCACAGCCAGGCCCAGGGCAGCGCAGCCCACCTGGGTTTAGGGTTTAGGGCTAGGGTTTAGGGCTTAGGGTTTAGGGTTTAGGGTTTTGTGTGCAGTGCTTGCCGCTTCAGGTGTTCTGTGCGGGTAGGGTACAATGATGTCCTATTTCGAACCTATGCATAAACAAATCTACAAATAAAGAAATAGACACACTACAAAGGCAAATATCAAATACACATGTAGATAGATATATATGTATATACATACATACATGTATACATGTGCGTGTGTATGTATGTATGTCTGTATGTATGTACAGATGTATACATGTATAAATGCAAACACGGTTTGGCATGTTCATCGGCTCAGGGTCCCAACCTGGGGCCAGATGTCCTTGTGGCGCCACCAGCCGAACCCTAAACCCTAAACCCTAAACCCTAAACCCTAAACCTAAACCCTAAACCCTAAACCCTAAACCCTAAACCCTAAACCCTAAACCCTAAACCCCAAACCCCAAACAAGCCCTTGAGACTACCCTCCAACCTGACCTGAATCCTAAGACTGTCTCATGACCAAGACACCGTGGCCACCACAGTGCCCGCTGTACTGTTGGGCTGCTGAGATGGGGTGGCCACGACGGCCTGTTTAGGGTTTAGGGTTTAGGGTTTGCCCCAACCTACTTTCTTGTAGCCTGTTACCCAAGAACCCTGTAAGGCGTGCTATAATAAGAACCTACAAAAAGGTAGGTGTTGGGTTCTCAGGGTGAGGGCTTAGGGGTCCGGAGGGTTTAGGGTTTTTGTAGGGCTCCCCAAAACTAGAAGCTTCCATTCTTGGTATGCCTGTGATACTACAGGTAAGTACCCTAAGTATACCCAGAAGGGTGCAAGTTCGGCCCAATGGTGCTTTGCAAGGGTTTGAGGCTCATAGCTTCAGCAAGGGATTTTCAGGGAATTGGGCTTTGGTCCTGTCAGCCCTCCCCGCTAAGTCCTAAACGCTGCCTCGCAGCTTCTGCTTCGCAGCTTCTGCTGAGAGCTTAACGGATAGTTTGGTCTAGTTCAGGAGAGGTATCTCCCATCTTGCCTTACGCTTCTCTTTCTGGAGACGAGGGCTTTCATGATGCCTCGGGGGTCGGTAGCCGTCTTCCAACTGCAGAGCCATTAATTCACCCTCAGCAACAAAAACAGTTCAGGCTCGATGATTGTTCAATACACTGTAGGTTTCTCCCATTGGCCTTATCAGCCCTAAACCCTAAACCCCAAACACCAAACCCTAAACCGCTACGGTTGGCCTGCGACGTCATGGTGGCGCCCAGGCGTTGCACGCGCTCGGGAAGGAAAGAGGTCTGAGCCGGGTTTTGTCTGCAAAGGCGGCGGTGGCGGCAGGGGATGTCAAAGCAGGATGATCACGTGGCTTCTGGGAGGCTTATAAGAACCCCGTTCTTGCTTTGCAGGCTGCAATTAAACCTTTGATGAAAATTCTGACTTACCCTGAACAAGGCTTGGGAGTTTTCTTAAGGTAGGGTGTAGGAAGCTTCTGACTTTTTTGCTTGGGCTAAGGGAGGATAAGCAAGAAGACAGGTCTTGGGAAGTGTTGACGAGGCATCAGGCATGTAGGGCTGCCTAGGACAGCTCAAGACTTGGGAGCGTCGGGCTAACAAGTTGACAGCGGGAGAAGAACTTTTTGCAAGATGCCGCTTGTAGAGGCATCCAAAGCCCCCTCCCCTTATGCTGGACTTGAATCACGGGGCCAAGAGCCCTTCCTAGTTGCTGAGTACCCTGGGCGAGAATGGTTAACTTCTCAACCATGGTAGGACTGCATATAATTACCCCCCAAAAAAAGAAGGTTACCTACTCAGCTGCCTTTTGTGGAACCCTTATGAACTTATGATTGTGACGGAAGGGATTTTGAAAGTACTTCACCTGGTTTTCAAATGCATCGGCCGGGCGCCCGACAGGATCGCCCTGCCTTTCGCCCAGCGTCCTCCTTGCTGCACATTGCGTTGAGTGCTCCGGGGCACACACACGAAAAATTGGGGCCCCCTGGTTCGGCAAGAGAATTTTAGACTTCAAAGTGCTGAGGCTTCAGAGCTAAGGGACATAGGCCCCCACCAGCCATCGGGCGGGTGTGCTCAACGCTGTACGAAGTCTGATAAACCACCTATGTATGACTTAACCCCTGGAACCTTGAAACCCTGCAACCCATGAAAGCCCTCAGAGTCTATAGGCCCGATGAAGCCGTGGGTCTGTGCTCAGGGGTGTATTTTTACTTGGGTGTTGGGCGGATCGGCTCTGGGTGAGGAGTTTAGCAGGATGAAATGTGTGGTCAGCAGTGCTGTCGTCCTAGAGACTCGGGAACATTGAAGACTTTGAAACAGGTTCTAACACAATGCAGTGAAACCGGGTGTTTCTTCCAACCCTCAGCCTAAACTCAACTGGTCTTCGAAGCCCTTTAAAGCTCAACAAAAGTCCACAAAGCATTGGGCAAAGCCGGTCCTGAGCCACTGATGTACGGGCAAGCGTTGTGCCCAGCTAGTTTCCCGCCGCCCCGAGCCGGACAAAAGAAAGAGCATCGCAGGCCCATGTGCTTTGACCCTGGGGATTCATTGCCGGGTTTAGGGTTTAGGGTTTAGGGGTTAGGTTTTAGGGTTTTGGGCTTAGGGTTTAGGGTCCAGGAGTCGTTGAGGCGCTTCTTTGCTGCTTCTTGGGGCGAAGTAAAGGATTAAGCTGTGTAACTCAACAAAGATTATCAAGTTCCGTTGCGTTCCCAAATGGTCCCCCGCCTCGAAGAAACAGAAGCCAAACCCCATGTCTGTTGGACACTTAGAGGGTTCAGAGCGAGAAGGGCATGGGAGGGGGAGCGTGGGCAGAGGTGGTGGGGGATGCAAAGGCCACCCTACACTCCCAAAATCCATGACCACAGGCACTTTCCTACTGATACAGGTGAAGAGAAGAACAATAACCAAAAAACCCAGTATAATTTAGTTCTCTTATTGGGACGATAAGAGCTGTGGCAATGAGCAAGCCGAGCGAGCCTTGGGGATGAAATCAATAACATGGTGGTGATTTAGGGGTCAAAGATTAGTAGTACTTAGTCCAGGGAACTTTGTGAATTTAGGGCTCATATTTAATCCAGGGAGCTGTTTCAGGGCTACTTCGGTGTTGTTAGTAATCAATTGAGGCCACAGTGAGGCTGGAGGACGACATGTGGAACCCCAAACCACCCCAAATTCCCAGCTTCCTCCCCAGCCTCATGCCAGACAGGGAGAAGGGAACCCTGAACCCCAACGTCTGGTTTAGGGTTTAGGGTTTAGGGTTCAGGGTTCAGGGTTCAGGGTTCAGGGTTCAGGGTTCAGGGTTTAGGGTTTAGGGTTTAGGGTTTAGGGTTTAGGATTTGCATTTTTTGTGACGCCCTCTGGCTTCGCGTCACATCTGGAGTCTGCGGCGGCGGCTTCATCGGCGGGAGTTTCGGCGCGGGCAGGTATCCTTCGGTCCGCCCCCCTACCTTGGGGACGAAATGAGCCCTAAAAGGGTTTAGGGTGCATGTTGCCTTACAGTAATCTCCAAAAAGTTGGAACATCCATATCCCCATACCCCAAAAGGGTTGCTAAAGGGAATCCCAGCTCTAATCATCCTTAAACCATGTTCCAACTTTGTGGGGTTTGCTTTAATTGGGGTTATGGTAAATAGGGTATATGGCCCCAATTAGGGCTCATTTCGTCCCCAAGGTATTCTGTATAGCACTCCACGTATACAAAGGAAGCTCTTTCGAGTTTGAGAGGGTCTAAAACCTGCTCAAAATCCTAAACCTGGCAATAACCCTTGTCAGGGGAAGACGCCTGAATTCAACTCACCAGCCCCTTTTTCCATCCAAGAAATTTCGAAGTCAAGAACATCAGGGTTCAGGGTTTACGAAGATAGGGTTTTTTGAAACCCTGCAGTAGCTGGGCGATAGATGCATGGTAACTGCTCACAAACACCCCATTATTGCAGTGGCCCTTGCAGGCAGCCGCTTCCCTATCGAGCGTTCCTCACGAAGCCATATAGGATCCCGTAAGCCTTTCCCAAACAACATAGGGGTTTAGGGTTTAGGGTTTAGGGTTTAGGGTATAGGGTATAGGGTTTAGGGTTTAGGGTTTAGGGTTAGGGAAACTAATAGTACTCCCCTATAGCCCCTTTGTAATTATACTACAATGACCCCGTTCTAACGATCGGTTAAGGGCCCTTTTCTCCCCCATGCCAACCCTCTCCCGACCCCCACAAAAAGAGCACCCACGCTGCCTCCCCCGCCATCTGCTTCTGAAGGTGCGGCCTCCTCTTCAGGGACGGAGGTTCCCTAAATTGGGTTTAGGGTCTAGGGTTTAGGGTTTAGGGTCTAGGGTTTATAGGGTTTAGGGTTTAGGGTTCAGGGTTTAGGGTTTAGGGTTTAGGGTCTAGGGTCTAGGGTTTAGGGTTTAGGGTTTAGGGGAAGGGCCTTAGGATGTAGTCAGCGCAGATGTCCGCTCAACCTCGACTTCCTGCACCATTAGCCCAAGCTCTTGCTAAAGAGCCCCTAGGGGCTCAAAGCTAGATAAACCCGAAGCCGTCTGACCTCTGACGATCACTATGCCTCACCACTCTCTAAACCTCAGAGCCTCCCCCTCCCCCCCCCCCCAAACCCAAACCCAAAACAAAACAGTCCCACAACACATAGGGTTGTCTAGGATGGCCCTTCAACCTCTCTTAAAAACACTCCCAAGTATCATCCTCTTAAACCCAATAAGGGACAATATGATATATACACCAAGAGCCAGCCTAGATGTAGGGTTTACAAGTTCATTGGTATCATCTCCTCTACGGCCTCTTGTGGCGTCTCCGGCTGTGGACACCGGGGTGGTGGCGCCAGGACCGGCGTGGCGGCGGCAGGGTCCCAATCCTGAGGCACTTGTGCAGGGCTTTGGGTTTGGTTTAGGGTTTAGGGTTTAGGGTTTAGGGTTTAGGGTTTAGGGTTTAGGGTTTAGGGTTTAGGGTTTAGGGTTTAGGGTTTAGGGTTTAGGGTTTAGGGTTTAGGGTTTAGGGTTTAGGGTTTAGGGTTTAGGGTTTAGGGTTTAGGGTTTAGGGTTTAGGGCTCAGGGCTTAGGGTCCAAAGGGCCTAGGGTTTGTGGTAGTTCGGGTTTAGGGGAACCTTGGCTTATATAGCTTATATAAGATTTGTTGTTTGGGGTTTGGGACTCGATTCGAGGGCTTTTGGAGAAGTCTCGGGGTGATAAAGCGGTAAGGCAGAGACCTGTGCTGATGTGAAGTCGTTTTGTTTTCCAAAGTGCTGGACCGTTGTGCTTTGTCCAAGATGCATCTGAAGCATTCGTTTTGCAAAAAGGCGAAGCTCGGTCCATAAAGGCCTCAACCTCAAAACCCGATAAGGGCGTATAAGCCCCGAACACTAGCGGCCCAAAGGGAAGATAGGTCTGGCAAGCGGCCGCCGTGCTGCCCTTTTCCAGCAATGCCTCCACGTCCGTGTCTTCCTTTCACAGACTGGCAGAGAACAGCTTAGCTGTTGTTTGTTGTATAGAGGGGTTTACGAACCCATTTGTTTTCATGACCAAAATGCCTAAATCTCTAAAGCCAAAACCTCTAACCCTTACTATCCCAGATGGTCTTATAAGAATGACCTGCTCCACCCCGTGCGGACTGAGCTCTTGGGGGATCAATTTATCCCAAGTGGCAGAGTCGGTGTCCGAGGTACCAGGCTCCTGGACGGGGCTTGTTGGGCTTGGTGCCTTATCTGGGGGCTCCATTTACTTACTATTTTGTAGGTGTACCCTATTCTTTACGGGGTTACGGCTTACAACTACTAGTTTCTCGGGTTTGGGAGTCACAGCTAAGGAGAGGGTGTCGGGGCGCGGTGAGGATGTAATTAGGGGCGGCCCTTGACCTGGGAGCCGTAGAACTGGGGCGTAGCACTTCCGAGTGAGCTGTGTGCATCTTCATCGTACCCCCCCCCAACTTCCCCAACCGGTTTCCTTGCAAACAAGAGGGTTTCCTGTAAACCCTGCTACTTTCTTGAACTTCTGAACCCTACCCGAAAACATAAACCCTAAAAGGCCCTAAATCCTAAACCCTAAACCCGAAATCCTGCCCCGAACATGAGAGTGGTCTATAGCTGCTCATGTGACGGAGGCCTCTCCAGCCACATTGTCCGGTTCCATCTCGCAGTTTCCACCTGAGCAGGACTCTGAAGGCTTGTCGACTTTTTCCAGCTTTATAAGGTTGAGCTTTAGGGTTCAAGGGTCTAAGGGAGGGTTTATAGGGTTCACTGATTAGGGTTGCAAGGGTCATCGAAGTTTGACATGTCTGGGTCTTCTTAGTTACAAATTGCTTAAGAACCCACACAAATGAACACATGCTGCCTTATAAGACCAATAAGGGCAAGATGGGCATCCCCGCGTCCCTCCCATATGCCGCGCACTTCATCGCGAAGCAGAATGCACTGCCAGGGGCTATAGACCGAACATCGAACCCCCCAGCCCCCCCCGCACCAACCCTAAACTCGAACCCTGAACCCCTCAACCCTTCCCCAAGTTCCCCTCACCGATTTCAACCCTGAGCCCTCAACAATTTCGTCCCGGCGGCGTCTTTGGTAGAAGTGCGGGTCTTCCAACTCCTTCAGCTGGTCTTCTGAAACTTTCAACTCCTTGGATAGCAGGAAGGGAATCGGGCGGCCAATAGTAGGCAGACAAAGAGGCTGCAGATTGCGCCTTTCCTGAGCCTCAACGCCCAACCCTAAACCCTGAACCCTTTTGCATCCAGGTCTCTAAAACATATAAGGGTCCATGTACCTCAGGATTATATTACTGGGCCCTACAGTCCCTGCATAGGAGGTACATGGAGATACTTTAAGGCCCATGTATATAATAATGAGGTACATGGACCCTTAGGGAAACCCTTGACCCCAAACCCTAAACCCTCAGAACCATCAAGCCCCGAGGCCCGCAGCCCGGCCTCAAGCTTTCTGACGGCTTTTCAATCAGGGAATTCTGAGGGGAACCTAATGTCCAGGGATGCCTCAAAGGGTGATGTTAGGGGGCCCATAGGGTGTAGAGAAAGGCTTTCCGAAATTCCCGCCGTTTTGGGGGTTTAGGGTTGCCATATGGGGGTTTCCGAAACTCGTGGTACCCTATTGGGGTCCTTATACTCCTACTCTTTGTGAGGGTTTTTTTACGGGTAAGCCCCCATATGCTTCCATGTTTCCCGATCCAAAATTCCAAGCTTGCGACCCTAATGGCGAGGCGCCCTCAAGGGTCCCAGGAGGTCCTCCTTCAGCAGCGACAGGGCCTGGAAGTCTTCCTTGGCCAACTTCTTGGATCTGGGAGGTCTAAGTAAGGATGAGGATGTGGAGTGTAGGGGCGTTGGTGTGGTGCTTGGGCTTGCAAATGCTACATGATCCCTTACTCACGTAGCGACGCGGTAGGCCCGAAGGCGAGGCCCCTTCTTTCAACCCGAACCCCTAGACTGCCCAAACCCAACAACACCTCCGATCTTCACTACCTTAATAACGCAAAACCTACTTTTTTGCAGGTCGCGATTATCAAACCCGTTCTCACTTATAGGATTCTTAGGTAACCTTGCAAAAAAGTGGGGCTTTGGGTTCTTAAGCTAAGGTTCGGAGAGTTGAAGATGCGCCGCATGCAGGAACAGGCGCCGGCCACACCACGCAGAGGCATCCTGCTCTGCAAGTGTGCGGCAAGATTCTCAACCTAACCCTCCCAAGATCCAAAAAACCTTAAACCCTGAACCCCAAAACCCCAAACCCCAGCACCCTCAACCCCTAACCCCAAATTCCTGAAACCCCCAAAACCCTAGACCCCCAACAACGTTAAACCCCTAAACCCTTAACCCCCAATCTCCCCAAAACCCCTAAAACCCTACACCCCTCTCTCTAAACCCCCAACATCAGATCCCTAAACCCTAAACCCTAAACCCTAAACCCTAAACCCTAAACCCCAAAACCCTAAACCCCAAAACCCTACAGCTGGCTCCTTCTTCGGGGCGTAGCGCACGTCCCCGGCGAGTGGGAAGCCTTCCAACCCAGAGCTCCAAACTTCTATAACTCACGAACCCTAAGGTTTAGGGTTTAGGGTTTAGGGTTTAGGGTTTAGGGTTTAGGGTTTAGGGTTTAGGGTTTAGGGTTTATGAGCGCGACTGCACTATGAACCGGCATTTAATCGGGATCAACCCGCCAGCAGCACCGAAGCTATACTAATGGGTGCTCAAGAACCCCAGAGACTAGGAACCATTCTTCCCTGTAAGGGCAAGAAAGGGACCATTTGTGGTTGTTTTCTTCTTCTTATTTTGGGGTTCTTAAGCAAACAAGTATTTGCTTAAGAACATTCACAATAATAAGAAGAAAAACAAACGGTCCCTTTATTGCCCTTATAGGGAAGAATGGTTTTTATTCTCAAAGGGTGCCATCCCAATTCAGCAGCCGATGCGACAGGACATCCAAAGTTTTAGGGTTAGAGTCCCTTTTTCAAAGAGCCATGGTCTTGAACTTTTGGGGTTTATAGAGATGATTAAGATTTCCAGGGGTTGACGCCTTCCTTCTGATATTTCGTGGTGGTCTTCTTGGGTGTAGAGATTGTTCTAGTGTTGAGCCCTAAACCCTAAACCCTAAACCCTAAACCCTCAACCCTAAACCCTAAACCCTAAACCCTAAGGCAAAAAAGGGCTCTCCTTTCATTTTGCGGGGTAGAAGAGCCCCCCCGGCCTCGGTGGGCGAAGTGTGCCCTGATCTGGTGCATTCGGCCCGTCAAGGGCCAGGCCAGCACCTCAGGTCGGCCGCAGGGCTTAGGGTTTAGGGTTTAGGGTTTAGGGTTGAGGGTTGAGGGTTGAGGGTTGAGGGTTGAGGGTTTAGAGCTTGAAATTATGTTTTTGAACCCGGCTGTTTATTTTGGATAATTTCCTATACAGACCGTTTTGTTGCGCCCGGACTCCTGCAGTGTAGACCCTATAACCCTACACCCTAAACGCTAAACCCGACAACTTCCGTGACTGAAAGGAAGTCAATCCTTTCCCGCATGGCGCCCAGGATTGGCCGCAGGAGCAAACCCTGCACCCTGGACCCTAAAGACGCATCTTCTCGACGGTTCTCAGTGACCCAGGGAGACCTTTTTTGGGCTCCTTACCTAATTTAGGGAACCCAGAACCCCCGAAAAAAAGTGGCCTACTTACCTAATATAGGGAACCCAGCACCCCAAAATGGCAAAACACAAATGCTACTGAACAGCCTAGTTCTGCAAAGCCACCAGGGAGTAGCAGCTGTGGCGGGTGTCCCCAGCAAGGCATGTCAGCTTCCTGTACCTCAAGAAGTAGTCAACTACAGGCTTTTGGCAGGGGGGGAGGGTGTAGGGTTTAGGGTTTAGGGTTTAGGGTTTAAGGTTTAAGGTTTAGGTTGGGCCTTACTTGAGCAACGTTTGGGAAGCCTCGATGCTTGGATTTCTGGCCCTTGAATCCTCCAGGAAGAAAGGAAGAACCCGTTGAACCCTTTTGCAGCAGGCTTGGAAGGTTACGCTCAGACATGTTCAGGCCATGCGGTTTTCACACAGCAGGAGGTTCCAAGGCCTCCAGTTTCTGAACCCATTGAACCCCAAACCCGAAACCCAGACGTAGCTCCGACGCACACCAACCTCTGATGTTCTGCGTCCCAATGGCACGGTAGCAGCTGGCTTGCCGTACGGGTGGACCACCTGTCTCGGGGTTCATGATACTTTTATGACTGGATGTTTGGGTTCGATTCCGCAACTATCTCCTGCTCATGTTTACCGGTTCACATGTATTACCAGGAGCAAATCGTAAGAGCCCAAACAAACCGCACCGACGGCTCTGAACTCGAAAAAGACCTGAAAGAACCCACGGCTCAGTGGAGATGGGAAGTTGGGATTCGATTACTAGTATCTGGAGTCTCCGAAGAGCTGTCCGAGCGTTCACAGCACGGAGTTGCACGCCCCGAAGCAGAATCCCAGGACCCCCCGAAAACGATTAATTAGATACACATCTACACGTGCATGCATGCATCCATACATACATACATACGTATGTACGTACATACATCTATCTTCTTGCTGACAGGTGCCGCACGGTACCGATCTGCAGACTGAACGCTGCGGAGCTTGGCGTCAATGATCCCTTGCAGTCGAGGTTTACTGCCGCTTAGGCTTGGGGGTTTATAGGGCCAACTTACTGCATGCAAAAAATGGCTTCTGTGAACCATGCATGTGCTCCGCCTATGGCTTCCATAGTGCGCTCAAGCCGAAACCCATTTGGAATATGTAGAAGCAAGACATGGTTTGTTCGAGCCTGCACGGAGCCAAGTGACCACACAGCCAGCTGACCACACTGCAGAACCTAAACCCGAAAACCCTAGTACCCTAAACCCTAAACCCTAAACCCTAAACCCTAAACCCTAAACTCTGTGGAATGGGATATCTACTGTCGAGCTTGCCTTGCTCAGGGGTGACATCGCCGACCGCCAGGGCTAAGTAAGCCTTGGCCACATCTCCTCGGTGGCTTGGAGGCTTTTGAGGCTTTAATGTTGCGTTCCCAACATCTTAGTTTCTGAGTTCATGAGCCCCAAAAAAAGTGTACACTTTCAGTTCTATAGGGGATTAGAGTATACCAAAAAGTGTAAAGTTAATTTAGGGTTTAGGGTTTAGGGTTAGGGGGGGAAGCTGTGTTTTTTGTTGCCAGCCCGCCTGGCGTAAATCTCCGCGGGGCTAACTGAGGACTGCTGCAGCCTTGCCTAAATCCCCTGTTGGGGCTTGGCAAGGTTCGGAGAATTCCCTAGTTGCTGAGCAGCCTGGGCCAAACAAGGACAACCTTTCAATGCTGGTAGGAATTATACATACCCCTAAAGGTTAAAGCTTACCTACTCAGCTAGTAAGATTCAGGGTTTGATGTACTGTCGGCTCGCATGTCAGAAGCCCCAGTAGGTTTTTTTTTTCAGAGGCTGCCGAATCCCCTGCCCCTAAACCCTTATAAACCCCAAATCCTAAACCCTAAACCCCGAACCTCTCGAGGACCTGCAAAGCCCAGCAGCTCGTGGCGAAACGGTGCTTCAGGTGCTCTTCCGCCTCCTGGTGCGCAAGGGGCGAAAGGAGGCACTGACTTACCAGGGGCCCTATGCGTTACATCCAGGGTGCCAGGATAAAAGGG
Source organism: Symbiodinium natans (assembly GCA_905221605.1). Classification (NCBI taxonomy): domain Eukaryota; class Dinophyceae; order Suessiales; family Symbiodiniaceae; genus Symbiodinium; species Symbiodinium natans. The sequence goes on along the minus strand of CAJNDS010000369.1, from coordinate 923,963 downwards.
TCCCTTCTAAGATCCTCGGGGGCCCTAGGGCTATCCTTTAACACTGGCCTACTATAGGGTTGAGAGAAGCTGAACTTGAGAACTTTCCGTAAGTTACTCTGATCAAGACTGAGTTAAGCCATTTTGGCGTGGATTTCCTACCAAAGGAAGGTAGGTCGTGGATTCTAGATACAGGAAAGCCCTAAACCTGAATCTAGACCGGCAAGGCAGCATCCACTGTCGGCAATGCTTAGAGGGGCTCTTCAAAAGTGCCGGCCATTTCTGGTACCCCCCAAATCAAAGTCCCATAGCCTATACCAATGCTTTTCTGATTTCAATCCTTTGCGTCTCAACACCCTACAACAAGGATGCCATGCCTACCTGCAACCCTCTGCGATTCACCTCTCCGTCTCTACCCCTCCCTCTCTGTCTCCCTCCATCTCTTCCCCTGTCTTCTTCTTGCTCTGCATGCTCTAGAGCCCTCCTCCCCCCCCCCCCCCGAAGAGAGCAGCACAACCTCTACCTCTCTCGCTCTCTCCTCGCTCTCTCTCTCTTCTCTCTTGCTCTCTCTCTCTTTCTCTCTCTCTCTCTCTTCTCTCTCTCTTGCTCTCTCTCTGTCTCTCTCTCTCTCTCTCTCTCTCTCTCTCTCTGCGTTCTCTGTGCATCCAAATCGAGCAACTTGTCCTGGCACAGGGGCACCACGAGGGCGCCAGAGGTAGGCAAATCCAGGCGAGAGATGGACTGGATACCTCTGAGAGCAGGCATCTAAGGCTTTAAAGGGTTCTAACGTATGAGCCCTTGTTTGATGTTGTATAAGGCTGCCCCATTTCTAAAAAAAGGGCCGTATGCCTTTTTTTGGGTCCTATATAAAGTGCAGCACCCTTACACCCATGTGTAAGTAGTATATGAGAGATTGAAAGCCCCCTAACCGTTTCGAGTATGAAAAGCTGCCGCCGAGGCGCGATAGCCGCAGGTGTCACCTGGAGTCTCCTCCGCCTGGAACGCCTCAATAAGCTCCTCTGCTCGGGTTTCTCGAGCTGGCTTGGGCGGCTTTGAGGTTTGTAGGAGTTTGTAAACGGCAAAAAGCTCATAGTGTTTCGAAGCTGGGTTTAAGGGGTTAAGGGTCCGTTTTCAGATGGCAGAAAAGCGTTCAATTCGAATGCTTCAAGTGCCGCCTGTGAATCTCTCGTGAGCTGGCAACAAATAGAGGGGACTGTCGCGAGGCCGCTTTGAGGGGAAGGCACCGCTGGCTACTTCCACACTTCGTCCCACCGGAAATGAACCCGTAGGTTGACCCCAGCCAGGATGCTTGGCCCCCAAGCCGAGACCAATCTCAGGAGGGCCCCTCCACCCAACCGCTATAGGAGTAGGGGATGATCGGATCGGCTTCGTACCGCCATAGGACGCACCTCCCCTCCGAAAGTTTATGCACGGGGGTAGGGCTTAAGGCCTCCAGGCTCCATGCTAAGGCTCTCGTAAACCCTTATAAACCGTAGACCCTAGACCCTAAACCCCAAACCCTGAACCCTAATCCCTTGTAAACCCTGAACTCGAACTAAACCCTGACCCTCAACCCTAAGCCCTTGATCCCCTGAACCCTATACAGTCCCGGGTCCTCCGTCGACACCCCTGCCGGCTTATCGAGGATTGCCGCGAACCTCACTCCCGTGCCCGAGGCCAATGTTAGGGCTTCATCTACATGATGTTCCCTTTGCTACAACAGGTAACAGTACCGACCCACATGTCGGAAACCAACTGTATGAGCTCATGAGCTCAGACGCACACGACATTGACCCATTTCCCCTCCCCCCTCACCTCCGCCCCCAAAACAAAGACATGGTCCCCGAACATCGTGGTTGTTTTAGATTGGGCCGAGGGGTAACGACTACGATCCGCACCCTGACCTCAATCAACAAATGCCCCGTCTGCAACTTGAAGCCAGCCACACCCACGCCCTTCAAAAATCTCACCAACCCGCAGCCCTCTGGAAATAGGGTTTCGGGCTTAGAGTTTAGGGTTTAGGGTTTAGGGTTTATTAAGGGTCGTTTGCCCCTTGTAATCCGCGTAGGTTGATGGCAAGTCGCCCCTCCTGGCGGGCCAGTACCACCACTGGCTCGGTCGGATCTGAGCTGGGGCAAGGCTCCAGAATTGGGTGCAGGCCGAGGATGTCTCTCAGGATGCTCAGGTTTGCAATGAGCAGACCCTCGTTGAGAACGTAGCTACAATTCCCAAATTCCCACGCCAGAAAAAGAGACCCTATTGCACCAATGCCTGGTTACAACCCTCTGCGCAAACAGCCGAAATTAGAGTAACTGGTAATGTGAATTGTTGATCGATTCGCCTTAATTATTGAAAAGGCATGCTATGTATATTGCCAAACAACTTCCCATCATACTTATTGGTCTGTTATCTCATGTACAGGCTAGTCTAGGATGCTCCACACCACTTCGTAACGCGAAGTGGCCCTTTCCCGTGCCGCTTGGGGCGCCACTGCCTCGACAGCAGAGGGCCGGCATTTGCATGGGGGTTGAGGGTTGGGGTCTTTAGGGTTTGTAGGGTTCAGACGTATAGGGCTTAGGAAGATAGCCGTGACCCGCTGGATTCAGGGTCTACAGGTGAATTTCCAGCTGGTTTAGGGCCTACAGGGTCAGCGCAGCTGGATGTCTACATGTCAATGTGACCGGAGGCTAAAGCACGTGTAGAGAAACCGCTTTGGCTTTTTCTGAACACGGTGCAGTCTTTGGGGGGGGGGGGGGGGGGAAGGGGGAACCGGACAAGAACCCAATCTTTGACAACTCCATCGGAGCTTCTCCCAACAAACCGAGGTATGGCAACAGCACCCCGTTGCCAATCGAGGTATGGAGCGCCCACCAAGAAGGAGAGATAAGGTGCAGCAAGAAATGCTACAGAAGTCAACCTGAAACAAAATCAACTGAGTTAACTTAATAAGACTTGGGGGCTACAGGAGCCCCCTATAGGTTGAAGGTTGCGGGTTATGGTAGCATAGGGTTGTTGAGGAGGATCCCAATTCTTACAAGAGTTACAGTTGGTGCCGAAGGAATGTCCCAAGATTGTCCGCGAAGGAACAAGAGCCCACCCAAAACAACCACCTTCAGAGCGAATTAGGGGGTCAGGGCTTTGTGGGTTAAACCCTGATCCCTAAACCCTAAACTCCCTAAACTCCCTAAAGTCCCTAAACAAATCGTCATGCCTACTTCTGACAAGAAAGACGATTTGTGGGTACAGGTCTTCTTTTCTCACATTGACACGCGGAGTTTTAGGAAGCGGGTCACCTCCTAGAATGGCCCTTACAACCCTCTGAACAAAAAAAACCTAAATCATGATCCTCTTGAACACAACATAGGAGGGAACACATCCCACCTCCCAAAACCCTAAACCCTAAACGCATCATAATCCTCTAAAACACAATAAGGGAAAATATGCAATATCCCTAAACCCTAAACCCTAAACCCTAAATGGCCTTCCTGGCCTCGCTCTAGCGGCGAACGGGCGTCCAGCAGCCGCACGGTCGTGCCGTGCTTGGCGTCCTCGTCTAGCTCGAACCTACCAGGATTGGGTTTTTTTCGCTCCCGCATGGATTGGGTTTAGGGTTTAGGGTTTAGGGTTTAGGGTTTAGGGTTTAGGGTTTAGGGTTTAGGGTTTAGGGTTTAGGGTTTAGGGTTTAGGGTTTAGGGTTTAGGGTTTAGGGTTTAGGGTTTAGGGTTTTCGGGTTTTCGGGTTTTCGGGTTTTCGGGTTTTCGGGTTTCGGGTTTAGGGTTTAGGGTTTAGGGTTCAGGGTTCAGGGTTTAGGGCTTAGGGCTTAGGGCGTATAGGGCTTAGGGTTTAGGCCTTACATCCCCTAAACGCTGCCTTAAGAACCCAAAACCTACAAAAACAATAGGTTACCTAAGAATCCTAGAAGGAGTTTTATGGCAATAACCCACAAACAAGTAGGTTTGGAGGTTCTTAAGGTGAGCCACAAATCCTTTTTTGCAACCAGGTCTCTGCAGCCAGCCGGGTACTAAGGACCTCCCTTACAGCAGCACTCGTGGCTACTCAAGGACCGTCCTGACCTTATCAACCATATCATCAGAACATATCTCAGTAAGCATGACTAAGTCAAATTGACTACACAAATCGGTCTCAATTGAGGAGAAATCCAAAGCGAAAGCCTCGTACACATCAAGTGTCGTAGCAGCCACAAATCCTAAACTCTGAAACCCTTAGCCCGAAACCCTTGAAGGGTTTCATCGCTCACTCTCACACACGGGACGGGCCGTGGGTTTTCGTCGCTCACTCTTGCGACGGCAGGACAGACTTCCAGTGTCCCATTTAGGGTTTAGGGATTAGGTTACAGGGTTGAGGCTTAGGGACAGCTGCACAAGTCAGAAAGGCTCTCACTCACGCCTGCGGCTGCCCAATTCAGACAGGGCTTAGGGTTGAGCCTTCAGCAAGTCAGTGATAAAGGGAAGGAGGTGCCAATCGCACCTCTTGCCCTACTCCACGACTCAGACCTAGAGTGAACATCAAAGCCCTATTTCGTGTAAACGAAAACTCTTGTCCTCATCAGCTGGGGGCAGGAGCACTAGACCCTAAACCCTAAACCCTAAACCCCAAACCCTAAACCCTAAACCCTAAACCCTATGCATAAAACCTAAACCCTCAACGGAGCAGGCCTGGGGTCTGTGGCCAAGACCCTCGCGAGCAGGCGGCCGTTAAGTAGGCGCTGGACACCTGCATCCTGGTGAGTGATGTGGCCATGTGGGTGATAGGTTTCTATTGGTTCCCCCTAAACCGCGGACACTGCGGGGATTACTGCAGAGGTGTCTAAGAAAGTCGCGTCCATACTCGAATCCCTACTAAGGTATATGGTCCAAGGATCTCCAGAAGCATATGTTCTCACAGCACAACCGTCAGCCCTGACGTATCCTCACCTAAATATGTGTGCAGCTATACGGGACTGAGCGGCCGGGGGCTCCAGGAAACTCTTCGGTGATTGAAGCGCAGATGACGCCTCCAACCCTCACTAGAGGCTTGGCCTTGAATGAACCCCTTTACGGTTTATTTAGTCTCGGACCCCACACCCCTGACTTGTTTCTGGTGAGTTGTTGTGGACCCTAAACCCTTTTTGCATCCGGACTCCCATGGGACCCTAAACCCTAGACCCTAAACCCTAAACCCCCCGGTCCATGGCACCTGCGCCACATCGCAGAGCAGCTGCGAGCGGAAGCGCTTCTTTTGCGGATCTGCCTCGACTGGTCGGATCTGATGCATGGTGTGCACCTCTCCAATGAATATTATACATAGACAATATATATGTAAATAAATACAGAAATATATCTATATATATACATATATATATATTATACATATATCCATATCTACTCCGATTCATAACAGGGACCCTGGAACCTGCTTGTGAAACTCGGTCGTCGCGTGTCATGGTGGGCAAACGCATCATCCCTGTTGCCGAAGCTCATGGAACCTTACTTAGGAACAACTGCTTAATGAACCCAAAAAAAGCTGGGATCATGTTGCTCTAGAATACTCAACTTACTCCAGAATTCGGACTCCCTCCACCCTATCAGAAACAAGCTCTTGAAACCCCCTGTAAAAAAAAAAAAAAACATGAGTATCCCTTCCAGGATGCGATGAAGAGATCTCTCCCAGGGTCTCAATCCTGAACCCTACAACCCACATCCTCAAAGCCCCCCCAAACCCCTTGAACTGCTGCTCCTACCTGACTAGCAACTCGACAAAGCTCCAAAACCCTAACCAAATCCTCGACCCAAAGCCCAAAAGCCTTGCGACACCTTTCCTAACCCTATAAGCCCCAAAACCCTAAACCCTAACCCTTAAACGACCCTGGAAAGCCTAACCCTAAAGATCCAGGGCCCCCAAACCCCAAACCCTAAACCCATATCCGGGGCCCAGCCTGTAGCGACCTCAGCACCACGGCCACGCGGGAGATGAGCGCCTCCTGGCTGATTTTGGGCCCAAGCTTTCTGGGGGGTTTTTGGGGTGTTAGGATGCCTGTTTGGGGGGGAAAAAGATAGATGCTACTATTCGGTTTAGGGGGGTTGAAGGGGTTTTAGGATGCCTGTTTGGGGGGGAAAGATAGATGCTACGAATTATTCGGTTTAGGGTTTGGGGGAGTAGGGTGTAGGGGACATCCTAGTAGGGTATATGAAGATCTCTATCAGGGTATGTAAGCCCTGTACCCTTCCGGGGTTGACTTCGTCCAGAAAAAGGGCTAGGGGAGTTCGGGATTGAATACTGGGGTTCGGGGGACAAAGTGGTAAGCCCTCGACTGAGTTATGTTCAAATGAAAAAACTACATCGAACCATCCAAGCAATAGTTCCTCTGTCCAATAGTTCGTGTATCATGCAAGAATATTATGTGGTTACCTTCACCTCCAGACATACATAGGTATATACATATATACATAGTGCATAAATATATGCATATATACACTTTCCAATATCGATAAGGATTCATATCTACACTTGCACCCACGCATAAACTCTACTCCATATTATGGGTCTTGAAGCTTGTCGAGCGAGAGCGAGTAGAGGGGAGGGCCTGAAAGTCAAGAGACCGTCTGGACTGACGTCGCGCAGCAGAAATTTGGGTCCAGCGCTCAGCTTGAATCCATAAGGCCTCGCTTTGACCCAAAACCATTCTAGCATGAACCCTTTTCTTGAAAACTAAATGAACCCCGCAATTGGGGCCAGATACCATGGACTGCTATATACCATATCCTATACTGCTATAGCTGATTCCTTTTAAGGCAGATGAAACATGAACCCTTTAAGGGTTCATTTGATCCCCAAGGTTGGTACTCGCGCACATCACCCCGATATAAGAAAGGGCTCGAGACCCTCACAAGCCTGGCTCTCACGCTCCAGCCGCTCTGCATCATCCCACCTTGGCTTCGCCAGCCCGTAGGCTGAGAGCTGCCACCAGAATGAATATGGCTAGGCCGGCTGGGCAATCACTTTTTGAAAATTACTTTGTGATGGTATCGGGAGCTGAGGGGGTGAAGTCTTCGTCTTGCCAACAAAGGATCCCCATCTCAAGCACTTCTTGCCAGGAGCTTGGGGGGGTGCTTGAGGGGCCTGGAGAAGACATGGAGCATCATAAAGCCGTAGGCTTTCCTTGGGGACGAAATGAACCCTAAGAGGGTTTAGGATTCATATTACCTTAAATAGGAGTTACAGTAGTAACTATAGGGTTGCAGTAGTAGAGGGTATATGGCCCCCAAGTTTAGGGTTCATTTCGCCCCCCCAAGGTCTGCGAGGGTCCTTTCGAGCCCCTCTGCCGGGCCGCGCCGCGCCGGTGAGCGCGATGCGCGTCCGGCGCAGTCTGCACTCCCCGGGGATGGCCTCCATCACGGTTTAGGGTTTATAGGGTTATAGGGTTATAGGGTTTAGGGTTTAGGGTTTAGGGTTTAGGGTTTGGGGTTTAGGGTTTAGGGTTTAGGGTTTAGGTCTTGTGAATTCCTCTATGCGTTCATGCATGTCCCTAAGGGTCCATGAACCCATATATATATATATATATGTATGTATATATATATATAGTCCATTTATAGAGCTACTATATTTAGGAATCCCGTTTAAAGCCCACGTGAACAGAAATAGGCAAATGGACCTGTAGGGTGTAATTGTGTGCAGCAGTGCCAGCCAGTCGCCTCCTCGCCACCGAGTTGCCCAACTACGAAGATATCCGGGCGCTCCTCCCAGGGTTTAGGTTCAGGGTTTAGGGTTTAGGGTTTAGGGTTTAGGATTTAGGGTTTAGGGTTTAGGGTTTAGGGTTTAGGGCAGACGACTCCATGGGGGGTTTAGGGTTAAAGGCTTTGTAGGGTTCAGAGATGTCCGTGGGCGCCGGTGCACTTGAAGTGTCAATGACACAATAGGGACTCTGGCTTTAGGGTTTAGGGTAAACCCTAAAGCCCTAAACCCTAAACCCTAAACCCTAAACCCTAAACCCTCAACCCTAAACCCTAAACCCTGAACCCTGAACCCTGAACCCTAAACCTGAACCCTAAATGGTTTACCAGACATTCGATCTGTCGGTCGGGGCTTCAATGCATGCCAGAGTCCAGGCTCGGGGATTCAACACTCAGGGCTCTTCTTGAGGTTCAGGGGTCCATCACCGAATCACAACCCTAAAGCCTTTAAAGCCTTACAAATCAACCCTAGGTAGCCCTAAACCCTAAACCCTCAACCCTCAACCCTGAACCCCTTAGAGCACCCATCTGCTCCTGCAGAAACCGCATCAGCTGAGGAATGGCCACCTTCCACCACTCCTCTGACCTCGCCGCGTGGCTGGGCAGCGCCGCGCCTGAGGTTTCGGGTTCTTAAGCCAGGTTGCATCAGATTAGGGTTGCGGGTTTAAGGCTTTGGGTTCTTGAGCCCGGTTGCATCTTATACAGCCTAGGCCCCTAAACCCCTCAACTAGCAAAGTGGAAACATCTGAAGTCCCCAAAACTCAAAAACTGTCAGGCTTTATCGGGACCCCATGCCACGCATGAAACCTGAACCTTGCATCCTAAGCCTGTTAAGTCCTAAATCTTCGTCAACCTAAATGACGTTCTCTGAATTATGGCTCTTACCCAAAAAAAACCATCTTTCAGAACAGACGCTCAAATTATACCTAAACCGTCTAAACCCCAAATCAGCCTCCAGCAACCTCTGCGCGCAGCCAGCGGGTCAGCGCCCCGCGCGCCCGGGGCACCGTAGCAACCCAGTCCAATCGAACCGGCTCTTTCCTGGGGTTTTCTCGGAGGGCTTCCTACGGGGTACGGGGATTAGGGTAGCTTCCCCAAGCAGGGTTTTGCAGCCTGTGAATCCTAACTTCACACTGTCTGTAGGCAAGATACACCCTGCTGTCAAAACCCGATAAGCCCTGTAAGGTGTACATACCCAAACAAACATAAACCCTCTAAACCCATACCGAGCTGCCCGTTGCCACGAGATGCCATGACCTTGCCGGCCAGCTCTCAAAACTGTTGCAAACTGCCCTAAGAACCCCAAAACCGACGTTTTGGGGAGTTCCTTAGTATGTTGAGCTATGTTGGGGTGCCTCCTTTTTTGAAATGCCCGCCTTTACCGAGCAATCCTATCAGGCTGATTTTAGAAATGCACGCGGTTAGTTGGGGACGGATGACCATCTTCAAAGATCTTCCTATAACGGTTCTCAACTTAGTAGCCCAGGAACCATATTCTAACAAGGGCACCCTTTTTTATGTTGGCTACTTTATGAGGGAACCTTGAACCCCAAAAAAGGGAAAAGGGTACCACTGGGCTACCAAGTCGAAAATTGCACGTAGGCGCGGGGGTTCTCTTGGCGATTGGCGCTGCGGTCTCCGGAATGCTTGCCAAGATGCGTAGCGCAACCCGGCCACCAGCTCGCGTTGCAGCTCCTGCAGGTGCTCTCTTAGGATCATGGATTCCTCTACTCCTTTTTCTAGGTGCCCCCCCCCCCCCCCCCCCCAAAAAAAAAAAACTCAGGCTCTTTGGGGACAATTAAGCCTAATTAAGGTTATTTAAGGGGGGAAGCTATGGGGGGTTGTATAGAGGGGGGTAGTAGGGAAATTTCGGGTTTCGGGTCCAGGGTCCAGGAGTATGCACATCCGAAGCCACGACAAGCTGATGTTCTGCCCACATCTGAAGGCATGCGCCTCAATTCCCATGATGACGTCTTACACGCTTCCAGGAAACTTTAGCACGCGAGAACCGCCGAAGCCTGCACAGCTTCAAGAATCTTATGACCTAAAGCCAAACACCCCAGCATTCAACAAAAACGCGACCGACCCTGCCAAAATCCCCATACTTTTGTGCCACCTGCAAGTCAATGCCTATACACCGTTCAAATCCTCAAGGGCCCCCAAAACGACCCCCAAACCCTCCTAAACCCGAAGCACCCACAAACCCTAAGCGCTCTATAACCCCCTGCCCAGAAACCTCCCTAAGCTCTATAAACCCTAACCCTAAACCCTAAACCCTAACCCCAAAGTCCACAGACTGATGCGCCTTGGCCTCCGTTGCGGCAAATCTGCGGTCTTCCGCAGCCTTGGGCACCTGGAGGGAAGGGCAACGGGCTCTGGTTGGCCTCTGGTTGGGCTTTGTAAGGTTTTAGGGTTTAGGGCTTGTATGGATTGTGGTGCTTTGGAATTATTAGCGGATTGGGGTTTCGGCACCCGCATAGCTGGACGAACCACTCCGCAGGGATTCCAAGTCTGAGTGATGCAGCGAAATTGTGTTTGAAAAAGGGTTGTCATGGCTACCCTGGGCAAGATGAATACGCCACGGCTGAATAACCAGTGGAGGTGTCAGGGTTACACCAAGAAAGAGCCAGCCCCTCCGGATTGGGGTTTGAGGTTTAGGGTATTGGCGAATTGCTTGGAAGGTGCAAGCCGCATGGCAAGAATGATCTGGCACGCAGGTCGATGAATCTTTCTACCAAAAGCTGGCTTCCAAACACAACTGCAAACAAATGCGCGACAATGCATCTAGTGGGCCGCATGTCCTGCACAGCGCGTCGGTGTGTTGACACCATACAGTAGGGCAGTTCCTTTCATCGAGCCTCCCAAACAAACACGAATGTGCTTGACCCTAGTAGAACCTCTCAAACTATCTGACTCCTCACGCCCTGACATTCACTGGCTTCACCTCTTCCTGGCAACTATGTGAAAAACATCTTCGATCAGGGTTTTTACGGGGTACAGGCTTCCAAGGCCCGTCTGCCTCATCCTAAACCCCTTTTTGGCAACTGTAAAGCCTAAAGCCTATAAACCTGATAAACCCTAAACCTTTAAAAGCCCTGCACCGTTTCTATGGGGCTTAAGGTTGTGGGACCCTTTTAAAGGATCCTTAAGGTAGTATCAAGGCCATATTAGGACCCTTCAGGGGTACAACCTTAGGGGTACGAGTCTGAATCCCTTGATAAAACCCCTAACCTAAACCCCTAAACCCCTAAGCCCCTAAACCCCTAAACCCTAAGACCATCACTCAAGAACGGCCTCGTGGCGGCTCGCACGCACAAGGCCGTGGTCAGCGGCCAGGTGCGCGAAAAGCTGGTTCCTAAAGAGTTTAAGGTTTAAGGTTTAGGGTGAGTTGCCTTGGGGACAAACAAATTGAGCGCTAAAGTTGGGGTCTTCTACCCCATACTCCCCGAATCCCTATTCAAGTATATTATGAGTCATGCAAACCTCAGTCTGCACATGAAATAATGCCCCATCTTTCTTTGGCCAATCACATGCCATGAGCAACGCACGATGCAAAACAAGACCTAAACTTAAACCCTAAACCCTGAACTGCAGGCCTAGCCGGTGCAGCCAAGAGGCAGGAAGTGGACCGAGAGGACAAACACTCATGGCTTACACTCAGTCACACTCCACACCTTTAACCCGAAACCCTACCTAAACCCTAAACCCTGAACCCTGAACCCTACACCCTAAACGCTAAACACTAAACCCTAAACCCTACTCAAACCCTAACCCCTAAGCCCTTGAAACTCTAAGCCCTGAAACCCAACCTGTCCTGGTTGAGAAGCAGCTCGTGCAGGAGCTGCACTGCCAGCGCCCTGGGGAATCAGGAGAGCCTCGCAGACGAATTGTGTTAGGATATAGGGTTTAGGGTTTAGGGTGTAGGGTTTAGGGGTTAGGGTTTAGGGTTTAGGTTCTGCAGGGATGTAGAATCCACATGTTCGGAAAGGGTCTGGAACCTCCGGTACCCTCAAGCTGCCTTTTCGAGCAGACGGTCCGTCGCAGGCCGGAGTGGGAGCGTGCGCTGGGGCGTCCGGCTGCAGGAAGATGGTGTGCCTTGGGGCGTCCTAGGAGGGCCCTTCAAACCCTCGGAAAGAAGGACTTTTCTTAGTTCTGACCCTGATAGGGGGAAGTAATATCCCCAAGGGCCAACCCAGCAAGAGGTGTGGAGGTAGCCCCGGAGCGTAGGTCTACAGTTTTATGGGTTAATTATGCGTACTCATTAAGGGTAGTTACTACTAAACTCCCAGGCAGATATGTGGTTCCAAAATCAAGAGCAATTACAGCCTCACGTGGTAGAATCGGTCCCCAGGAAACTTCCCCTAAACCCCCTGAGTTATCGTACAAGCTTCGCTTTGGCTTCGGGGACAATGTGACGTGAGCTACGCGCAAAGGGATTGAGGGAGAAGTGCCTAATTCTGTGGAGCTTAGGGCTGGAAGCCACACACGCCACTGCCATGAAAGCACAAACCTCAATTCCACGTACGCTTCCGGCTTACGGGTTCTGAGTCGAATTCCCATTGATGTATGGCCATCGTGTCATCACAGCTACGCTGTATACTAGCAGTGCACTCCGTGGCAAGACTCGCTGACTCAACACATAGAGTGCTGAGTTCGAGAACAAGTTGCTGATGGCCAGTGCTCTCGACGCGGAAAACCTCCGCAGGCTACAGTACGCCCGCAGTCGAACGCTGACTCCAAATGGCCCCTCATGACTCACGGTCCCTCCACAATATTACAAGACTGCCAGTGCAGTGGTTTCGAGGGATATTCTGAGGTAAGTAGGGAGTTACGGTTTTAATGATGGTTAAGGATTGAGTGTGAGGTTCTTGAGCGGCAGCACCCAGCTGCAAAGAAACGCCTTGGGGTGCTCCGCGATGAACTTCAGAAGTTTGCGATCGCCTCTCGCAAACCGTGAGGTGTTCACCAATGCACTCGTTGACAGTGATTAGTAACGATGAGTAAGGTCGTACGAGTGTTTTTCATGCGAACGACGTCTGCCTCAGGCCTCACACTCGTCGGGCCCGTAGGGTTCACAAGGTGCTTCCCCAATCCTCCAAACACGACCGACAAGTTTGGCCCCCACTTCGAAACTAGCTGCGGATTCTTGCCGAAGCGTGGTATTGGGGCATCCCACAGTCCTGGAGCCCTGCCTAGCCATTTCCGCAGCTGCCGGTTGTGCAGCAGCAGCTCACCTGCCAGCTGACCAGGTTCGGGGGTGTGAAGTCCCTAACTCCTAGACCGCAAGCCCGAAACCCAAAGCCTTGCCTAAACCCTAAACCCTAAACCCTAATCCCTAATCCCTAATCCCTAACCCTAATCCCTAACCCTAAACCCTAAACCCTAAACCCTAAACCCTAAACCCTATAAACCCTAAACCCTTCTTCAAGCCCCGCCGGCGGGAGCGCCCCCGCCGTTCAACTCCAGCTCCTTGGCGAGGCCTCGGGGCATGGGCGTGCCCTGACCAAATATTACTATTACTGTTACTGTAATTCTTGCATACTTTCGGAGTATCCTTAGCAAATATGATTTCTATTACTGTTGCTGCTCTTCCTGCCCTTTATTGTCCTTACCAAATATGACTACTATTGCTGCTACTGCTATTGTTGCTTGATTTTGTCAGTATCCCTACCCAACATGTTTCCAGCAACTTTACTGCAATTAATGCTATTTTTTTAGTATTATCCTCACCAACCATTATTACTATTCCTTTTCGAGACGCAATGCAGGTGTGCTACATAACCAAGAAAATTCTGTTCTGGACAAGGGCATGGGGCCTCGCAACGAGAGCTCGTAGCGTGTTTCTTTCTGTACTACTACTGCGATGATTTCTCTTACAGTATTACTATGATGACTAGTTGGACTACTTACAATGACTGCTAAAATGACTCCTACGATGATTGATGATAACTATGATTGCTACCACCACAATTATTAGAATTCTTCTTAGCATCTAGTAGTATTAACTACGATGAAAGTTACCCTGATGTTTGCCGTGAATGTGACCATGCTTACTATTGAAATTGGCCTCCAAGTGTATAGCTCCAAGCATGTAAACAATCGTACCTACTTTGGATTTGCAGTCTGAAAACACTTCAATTTCTTCTGCCCTGGGTACCAATGCTACAGTCCCGTGGTGGGGCTGTTGGTCAAAGAAAACATTGCCAACTGACGATGAAAACGAAAGCCACGGAGAGGAAAGGCTGGTTGTTTACTTCGTGCTTGATTCTCATTCTTTCGTTCGTCATCTTCAATCATGTATTTGGGATCAAGTATCATCTATAACCGGTTCTCAGACTCTGTGCCGCCACGCCTTCAAAATAACATATGTATGTGCGGCATGTTTGGCGTGTTCGGGCTGGCGTTTGGAAGTGTGCTCGCAGAGGTAAGGCAGCCAAACCAGGCTTTGGGCAGGTGCTTAGATTTAAACAAACTCTAAGTTTCCCCTTGTGTTCCGAAGTAGAACGAACAAACCCACCCTTGGCAGCGGGACATTGAGCGTTTAAAGGGAACCCCACACTTACTAACAGCGATGGGGAAGGTACACTGAACGAAGTAGGAGGCAATCAGAACGGCAAATGCATCACTGGACAAGATTACATGTACATGTGCTAGTTGTGTCAAAACCCCAAACCCTCAACCCTGAACCCTAAACCCTACATCCTACATCCCAACCCTATAAATCCTAAAGGAATTGCGACGGCCATTTGGAATCCTGGCCGTTTTTTGGAGTTTCAGGGTACTTCTAACCCCAACTGTTAACTGCACTTATAAACCCCCTAACTCAGGTTGTAAGTAGGGATAAAATTGGGGAAGTACCCATGAACCTCCAGGTACGGTTAGACATGCGACAGGCCTGCCAGCAACTCGGCATCACGCGACAGCGCCATGACATCTGTCGCTTGCCATGAGGCCAAGGCGTGGCGTCGTGAGCTGGACTTGTCTTATGCCATTTCTCCTCCATATATGAGGCGGTAGCTGCACGGGGTCGGGAGATGATGCAGGGTAAGACGGGTTCACAGTAGCGCGTTGGGAGGCATCCATGTCATGCAGGCCTGGTGCAGAGGAAGACGAACAGCTGCGGATTTTGGCTTGACGGTTCTGCGGGGTGTTGCGCGATATTGCAACACAAAAAGTTGTGGCATGGCATGCTGCACAATCAACTCGCTGAGACCGGACCACCAGGTCCCCATGCACTGCCATAAGAGATTGGAGAAGGATGGAGAAGGATGAGTACCAGTACTTGTTTGGCATCGGCTGATTCAAGTGCTTTCGCTACTCTCGTTCATGACATGGAACTACAACCATTCTGCTTCTGCGCGGCAACTGCAGGACTACGACGGCAAAACGTCCCACAAGCGCATATGTGGCATCCACCACCCCAGAGCTGCTCTCCGTACAGGTTTTCGACCGCTGGCACTCCTGATGTGCCCCGTCCCAACGCACGCCGCTCACGAGGGACAAGGATGGGCAGTGTGTTGAATTGCTGTTGATGAGGCTGCAAGCTTACAGGTGGGCCCAAATTCGTAAGACTGCTGCAAGTTGCACGCACGATCTGGCTGTCGAGATTACGCGTTCGCTAGGCGAGGCTATTGGGCTAAGTCGGGTATAGATTTCAAGGAGCAATGGCCTGAGCATTCTAAGACGGAGCCCTGCATGTCAGGGTACCCCCCCATTAGGGCCCATGAGTTATATAAATCCCCAACTCCGTGAACCCCTCTTTGCAGCAGGCTTGCAAGAAAGCTCACGCGCCCAGCCCGCTGCTTGCTGAGACAGCTCTGCTGAGCTCCAACGGAGAATGGAAGCTCTCTGGGGACTAAACGAACTGGAGAAAGGCTTGCGTCCAGAAACCCCTACAAGGATGTTCGTATTGGGTAAATGTTCCCAATGGCCCAGTTTCAGAGTTCGGTCTCTTAAGTTGAGCGGTTTCGGGCGTAGGGTTTGAGCGTTTGGGCTCTTCGGACTGGAAGGAGTTGAGACATGCTACGTCACTAAACTGCAGCAGCGCTGTGCAAATCGAGCCACGCCGGATGTCTCTTTTCGGCTCGACGAAGGGTTCCAAGTTGCCAATGCTTTATGGAAAACTACTGCAGGAGACGGCTGTTCCTTCTCAAGCTTCCTTGCGTGATCTCTCCTGTTCCAGTTCTGCTGCTAAGCGGTGCCATGGCACCTGCTGCAGCAGAGGCCCTGCAACTTCCAGCCCCGGCTGGGCACCAACCACGTCATTCACTCAAGAGGAGGGTTCGGAGATCAAGCCCATCATATTCGGCAGGGAGAGTTGAGAGAAAGAGGCTTTCAGGAAGGCGTCGCCATAAAAGCTTGAAGCTTTGTTCAATCGATCTCGACAAGACGCAAGCGTGACCTAGAGTCAGCAGAACGAATCACCTCCGTTGAGTTGCGAGGATCCCATCACTCATCGTCATGATGTTGGCATGGCTTCTTATTACACCTGTAACTATAACCTATAACCTTTCGCATTCACATACAAGTTGTCTGGCAGTGCCGATCAGCTACTGCAGGCAGGAGCTCCCCCAGCCGCAGGCGTAGTCCCCAGCAAGGCCTAGCCTTGAGGACATCATTTTCAAGTGACATTACATGGCTCATGCTGAGTGACAGTGAACATGCAACCCATTTCCTCCCACGCAATGAGAAGGAACACTTGTGTAAGCAGCTGCTCATACTAACCCTCTGGTAAAACAAAAACAATCCTAGCACACAACGATATCCGGTTTCAGGTGCAAGAGGATCCCGCGAGGCCATCTTGACAAGGGGCGGCGTGGCAGCAGCTCAGTGGCCAGAAGTGGCAAACGTCTCTTCTCTGCACCAGCCAGTCCCCATGTATCAATCAACACGACTAACAACGAAACTATACTGCATAAAGAGATCGGCTTCATGCACATTCACAGATATTACCCCGACTCGGCTGCAGCACCTCGTCTCGCGGTTTTCCAAAGCGACCTTGCAGCGATCAAGCTAAACGCGCAACAGGGAATAATCCAGGACGGCTTCCATGAGCAGAAGCTCTTGAACTCTCTTTTCAGGGGTGCCTGTGTCAAACACTGCCGCAGAAGCAACAAAGCCAATGCAATCGATCCGCACACTGTTTCCTTGTTTTTCCGTGAAGTCGAGGGCGTGTCTCAAAAACGGCGATCCTTCCCTACTCACGACTCGTGCTCTTCCTACTTTGCTTTCAGAGCATCACTCCAGAGGAGATGTTGCGGTACTGGGCAAGCACGTCTCCAGCCATCACTAAGATGCCTGGCTCTTTCATCCCGCTTGGGTTCGCTTCTGCGTGCACCTTCAGGAAAGAATCGAGCTCTTGGAAGACATCGCGGTTGACGGCGCCGGAAGTCAAGATGTTCCGCACAAACTCTGACATCTGCACCAGGGCAGGCACGACCTTGTGGTAGAAGCCCTTGATGGTGAAAGCGAGTTGTGCATGCTTTCGCCGAAGCTCGGAAAGTTCCCTTGTCAATGCCGAAGTCTCGTTTAGAAGCCGAGCCCTGTCGGCTTGAAATGCGCCGTCGCTCTCTGCAAACAGCGTCAGCTGCCTCTCTGAAAATTCAATTCTTTGGTCAACTTCCTTCAGCTTGCCCGCCAAAATAATCTCGTCAACCTTGCTCCTTTCTCCTGCACACTTTGTTTCCAAGCTCTCCACCTCTTCTTGGGCACTGGACTTGGTCGCATCGGCCCCGGCCTTGCGAGACAGCAAGTCCGTCAGTTCGGCATCTGCGTTGCGCAGCCTGGCTTCATTGAAGTCGATGTTCGGGATCCGATGCACTACCTGAACACTTGGATATGGCTGTGAAGCATCAAAATGGAACTCGAAGATGGACACAATGGTTCTGCCATCAGGGGAGGCTTTGCGAGCTTGCAGCATGTACTTGCTGCCACTAACCTTGGCAACTGTACTTCCGAAGGTTTCCTCCTCTGAAAGCAGAACCTGAAATCGCTTCCTCTGTTCCTCGACCGCAGGAATGAGCCGGTACCCCCTAGGAATGTAAGCATAGTGCCACAGAGTGCCTTTATAAGTGCTGACATCGAATTCTTGGCGGCTTTTGCAGTTGGAAAAATTCCACTCTCTCACTGCTTCCAGTGCCAGTTCCATTGTCTCACCCCCGCAATCACCCACCACAGCCATGGTCCCAGCATACTGGTGGCTGTAAACATCCACATCTGTGCTTCCACTTTTCAACCTCTTAATTTGCGCCTGCAGCGCAGAAATGTTTATCTGGACCGAGTTTGCGTCCTCTTTTGCATCTGCCAAGCGATCACGCGCGCCTCGCAGCCGACGATCGCATGCCGAGGCCGAGGAATTTGCCTCTGCCACATCCTGCGCGGCCTGCTCTTCCAACAAATGGAGCAAGTCTTCCGGCGCGCCTCCATCGGTGCCTAAGTCCTTCTTTAGTTGCCGCCACTTCGAAAGGGTGTCAGCTAGATTCCTCCTCTGCTCGTCTCGCTGCTTCATCAGCTCTTCACTCTCGTGCTGGACTTCAGCCAGACGTTTCTCTGTCCGCCGTATCCAGTCTGGGTATTTCTGCCGAAGCTTGCCGAAAAATCCTCGCCATGTATGGGCCGCAACGGAAACAAACACTTCCAACACCTTTTGAGACTTGGGGTCATGAAACGTCGTCCCATAATCTGGTTTCGTGCATAGACCATGTCTGCTCCGCATAAAGCTCTGCAACAAGTCCTTCCGCTGCTTCCGGTTCCCCAGATCCAGCACATGGATACGCTTTCGGCCTGCGAGAAGATGCAGAGTTTGCCACATCCTGGAATGTTCCTTCAGAACCCGAGCGTCCAGCGGCGAAGACTCGAAGCGCTTCAAATTTTCCGAACAGTGCTTGAGCGCCTCCCTGGCGAAAGCTCCAGTCTCAATCGCACGGACCTGCTCCGCATGGGGACGGTTGGCCTTGGTCACAATGATGTGCAAGCCTTGGTCAACGTGACCTACGTCGAATTGCTCCGGATTCAGAATGTTCGGAAACCTGCCACGCACTTTTGCCAATAACTCCAACATGGCTTGGCCCCGCTTCTCACTGATCAGTGCATATGGTACAGTCAGAACCAGCGATGGAATGCATGATGCCACTGCCACTGCCCGATCCAGACTGAGACCAGTCACCAGCCTATAGGCATCCCCTCGGGTGTCTTCAAAGCCTGGAGTATCCACAATAGCGAAGCTGCTTCCCAAATCGCCGGCTACGAAAGATTCGGCATACAAGGTCTGCGATGCTGACCACGAAGGGCTGATTGCCGGGCCGGAAAGGTCCTTGTGGTTCCATGCGCGGCCCATGGGCCCTCTCTCTTCTTCAAGCTTGATTTTCATAAGGTAGCTGGCAGTCGTGCTCTTGCCACTCCCGGTGTCTCCAACCAAGAAAATCAAGCTCTTGCCTTGCATCTTTGCCACGTGTGTCTCCAACATCCGCACCATATCCAAAATACGGCTCAGCACAATTGGGCCCTTTGTTTCATCGCTGGAAAAATCTGCCGAGTTGACCAAACTCTCATAGAGGGCATCTTGCAAAGCATCACCCGCAATGGATGACCAATTCTGCTGAAGTTGAAGCTCCGATGCCAAATCTAGAAGGGTATCTCGTCGGCTTGGAAAAGCAGATGCAAGTTCATCTTCTTCCGGCTTGGAAAGAGCTCCGCGGATTAGCATGCGCTCAGTCATCTGCTCAAACAAGACTGTGTTCTGCCTGAGTTCACGCCGCAAAAGGTGCTGCTCATGCTGAAACTCCTTCTCCATCTGTTCTTGAAAGAAATCTTGGCTGGGCTTCGACAAGAACACAGTAGAATCAAAGTTGGCAGCATTCACACCCTCCATGGACTCGGTGAACCATGCACGTACTCGCAAAACTCTGTCAAGACTGTCTGGTTCTCCCTCCCAACGGCTCTTGCCAGAGGGCACATCCATGATCACAGCCATGCCAAAGGCCTGCAGCAATACTGAGTTTTCAAAAGACAGGCAATTCAAAGCAAATTCCGGCAAGAGCCTTATTCTATCTTTCTGTCCGTCTGCCCACCTTTGCAGGACCCGGTCTACACACGACACACATAACGCGTTGGGCTACCCTGGCCTCGTAGGAGGACTCGGCCACATAGTTGTCCGCGTGCAGATCGACCACGTCGAACTCAAAGTCTTCTGCGTCGGAGTAGTTCTCCATTCCGTCGAAGTCCAACCTGAACGAGGGGAGCAGACACATTGCGCCCATTACTCCAAGCTCCATTCTTGATCTCGGAGCACGGCCCTTTCCCAAAAGCTTTAGCACCTCATTGCCAGCAATAGAAAGGTCAATCCTTGGAGCTGCGCGAGCTAGCAGCTCGCTTCCCTTCTTCATTGCAAACTGCACATTTTGCTTCGCATATTCCAAGTACCCCGTCCGTATCCGAGAATACCCAAGAAAGATTCTGAGATGAGCCTTAGCTCCGCGGACTTCAAACATTCCCTCGTGAGGATGTGCGTGGATGACACGCAGAGCTTCATCTCCAATGTCAACCTCTGGTGGGCTTTGGTCAACCAGGAATTCTCCGCCAGGGACAAGAAGCTCGTTTTGCACAGCTTCACTGAAGCCCATGGAACGATGCAAACGTGTGACGTCAATCTTCTTCAGGTCCCGCTCGAAGCGAAATGTCATGGGATGCCTTTTCTGCAACTCCGTCAGAACTGATAGCTCCTTGCCACCATTGGCCTTGCGGCAGTCCTGCGTCGCTCTGGGGTAGCTATTTACTAACAAATAGGCTAGACGGCCGCCAGCTGAAAGTCACTTACTGAAGTCTGCGACTGATTTTACAAACATTGGAGTTGCGCGGTCCTTGATCAAGCCGTCGACATAAAGGTTTTCTGCGAAAATGGAAATCAAGTTGCCTTTGATGGTGTCGCAGCTGGAGTGGAGCAGAACTGTGCGGGACACCGGCGGCTTGTTGCGAAACATCTCAGCCACCAATGTGTAGAAATCAAAGTCCTCTCCCATCTTCTTCTGAACATCGCCATCTAGCGCCTCTATGTCAAAATTGGGGTCGTTCTCTTTGAAGAGTGTCCAACATGTGTCCAAGAAGACATCTTTGTCTCCCGCGGACAAATGTTGCCCCAGGAGTTTCTGCTGCTGACGCTTCAATCCCTTCACTGCAGGGAGATCCAAAAACATGTCCAGCTCGTAGAAGCTGTCGATCAGCCCCCACCTCACACATACGCTTAAAGTTCAATGGTCCATCGATCCATCTGGAAACAAGACCAAATAAAACCAACCTTCCAAAACTGGTTGGTTATAACCGCACCAATGACTTTGCACAGCTTTTCAAATTTAAAGTCTAAGTTGAACGGGCGTGCTGCACTGGAGTTGCAACTACGGCTAGCAAACGAAAACCACAAACACGGCTCCTTCTTTCAGAGAAGTACTGCTGTTCTTTGGCGTTCAGGGACGTTCAGGGGGCGCATCGACAATGCACCGATTTGCACATTGCAGCCAAATTCGTGCATGACATGTGTGTGTGTGTATGCATGCCATGCCGGATCATGCCGGTATGTAAGCGCACGCTTGTGTTGCGGGTGCTGTTGTCTCTACAAAACCCTGCATTGCGCAGTCCTTTCTGCAGTGGTCCCTAAAGTCACTGCCTTTGCATCCTTGAGCTTGGCGCCCTGAGAAAAGAAGACCTCTTAGGCTGGGCTTGGCCAGTGTTTGTGGCATGTTCCTGGACATTCCTCATCGGGATTCACGTGTGTCAGGCTGCGCGTGAGAAGACATATTCTCTTGCTAAGAATACTGCTTGACGCCGCATAGAGCTCAGCTTTGGAACTCATTCTCGGACCCGCAGTGCGGTGGTCAACAGTCAGGACGTCTCAGCTTAAGACTGTTGGGGCACTTTTCACCTTCAAGGGTCGTCAGCTAAAGAAACCAAGTCGCTCTGCCGGGATTGACATCACGAGCGGCAGCGCCACAAGCAAGCACACCGCTACATGGTGCACCGGTCCCATGCTTCTACTGGCAGTGGAAAGTCGCATAAACTGACCTTGTAGCAAACACGGCTGAGACTGGCAGCAGGAGGCCTGAATGAATGAAAAGGCGTCCTAAGCATCCAGCTCATGTCTGTCACAGCAGCCAAAGTCCAAGAGCCGCTTGGGAGATAGAAACATCTGACATGTTGCTGATGGCCCCCGCCTTGCCGCGTCCAAAGCCAGATTTCTCAGATAGCAGATATCTTGAATCTTCATTGGACGGAGGGTCCTGGCCGAAACCAGAACCCGAACCACAGGACGTGAGACCGAGAATGAGAACAGGCGAGACGTGGCAGTGCAAGGCTTCACAGTGCATGGAGCTTCGGATCGCAATGCTAGACAGTCCTGGAACAAGCCGCTCAAGTTGTGGCATCACCCAGGCCCAGCTCCCTGCCGGCTTTGGAGGGTTTGAGATCCCGACGCGGCTTCCTAATTAATTTGCATCAGCCTTTGCAGCTGAGCTTGATGTGGGGACTTGCTCGAATTCGAACTGTGCAAATGTGTGTCCAGTTGCTGCGATCACTGGTGCGAGGCAATAATTAATTATCAAGACAACCGTGCGCCATGAGGCGTGCGAGCCCTTTCGGACGGCATTCTGAAGAGGGACTTCGAGGGTAGTTGGGCAAAGCACCTCACAGGACCTAGCTGTTAGCCAGAACACAGCGCAATTCCTCGAACCGACACCCGACAGCCCACACCCCGAAACCCACCTGTTTGGCATCTACAAGTCAGCCAGACGAAGGCCTAAAAACAGTGATCCCCAAGCGCCAGATGCACGAACACTTCAGAGCTTCGGAGTCCTGATGAAACGCCTCCACCCCAAATCCCAAACCTCAAACATCCCAAGCCCAAAAGTTCAACCTCTCCCATGGGTCCTCGTCCAGCTCTCCCTCCGACCACACGCGCATCGCGCACACAGGCTGAAAGGAGGATACGCCCATGGCTCTCTGAAAGACAGGGCGTTTGAACTTTGGGACCTTGCGGACCCGAATCTGCTGACAACCTGGGTAACTTAAGAAGGGCTCCACTCGTTGTCCAAATGCCGAAGGAGGGATTGAGGATGCTTATGTTCCCATATCGCCCTCGCCTTCCATTCGGGTTTTGGCATTTAGGATCATCCAGGCAAACTCCACCCCTCACTACCCTACCCTAGAGCCCATACAGCGACACAAGACCTGCTGCCGTTGATCCGACCCTCGTCTTGTTCTACATGCCGTCGCCGTGCCCCAAGCATACCCTACAAAAACCACCAGTTGGGCGCACCGCGCATCCTTCGCAGCACGAGTACGGTTTTCAACCACCTTCCAGCATCTTCGCGCAGAGATCTCAGGTTGACGGCTTCAGCATGTCGGAATTCCCGCGCAACTAGTGCAAATCGATTCGAACGGAGGGAGATCAGTGGCTAGGCACTCGGTTCACAGCTGAACTCTGCGAAGGGCTCAAGCCTTGTAGGCTCTCAAAGGGGTTCTATAAGCCTTATAGAAGGTTGAGGGCTGATGTGGGCCCCACCTCTAAGGCCATGGACCTCCCCCAGCTTTCAAGTTGAGGATTCCCAGGTTTTCGCAGGCCATGGACCTGGTGTAGCTACTTCCGCCGAGAAGCCCCCTAAAGAGTCTTTAGATGCATGGATATGCCCCGATCAAGGGGTGCCCCTCATATGTCTGGGTATGTTACAACTCTTTAAGAACCCCTTTTGTGGGTGTCCCTGGTCTGGGACCTCCGCCCCCACCCCTCTGACCCTTGAAGCTTTGAAAGTAATCACCGCAATGGTCCGGGACAAAGTGCGAAGAGTTCCTCCGCAAGCCACGGATAGCGGGAGTCCAGTGACTCTTCAAAGTTGAACTCCAGGGGCTTGGGGTGAGAGGGTTTAGGGCAAGTTTGGGGGTTCTAGAGCTCATAAGGTTTAGGGCAGCATGCCTGCGACTCTTACCCACAGTTTCGTAGAGACTGCCCCTTTAATTAGTAGGTATAACTGACGGTTTTACTATGAAACTGCAAGTGAAGAGAGTCCCAGGTAGGGGTTTTGTGGGGGGCTGAGGGGAGGGGACTTTGAATCTTCCAAGCAGTTCCGGGGACTCAAACCCTAAACCCTAAACCCTAAACCCTAAACCCTAAACCCTAAACCCTAAACCCTAAACCCTAAACCCTAAACCCTAAACCCTAAACCCTAAACCCTAACCCTAAACCCTAAACTCGGCCCTGGCTCAGGAAAAGCTCCAGCACCGCTCGTCCCACGGCTGCCTGGAGAGGAGAGGGCGCGGCAAGTCGTTGAGGGTTTAGGGTTGGGATGTTCCCCCCGAGACTAAGTGTCTTTCATAGGGAATACAGTACCCCTATTCTAATCCCTATGAAGGACTGTCAGTATATGGGGTAATGTCCCAAGTTTAGGGTTTGTAGGGGCTTGGGGTCTAGGGCAGAGTCTAGGGCTTCGCGTTGGTGAGCCCTTTGCGTATGTCAAGGCTCTCCATCGCACCCCCAGACAGCGCCATCCGAAGCCTCATCCCAAACTTCAACCCTAAACCCTAAACCCTAAACCCTTAAATTTTAAACCCTAAACCCTATCCTAAACCCTAAATACTAACCCTAAACCCTAACCCTAACCCATTTAAAATCCCGAGAGGCCTTCTTGGCGGCCTCGGGTGTGGAGAACGGCTTTCGTGCAAGCAGGCGCGGATACCGTACAGCCGTGGAAGCCTCGGGCGCGGGCACGAAATAGAAACACTAAACGATCAACATCAGGCTTCTTACATGCTTAAACCCTAGACACTTGCACCGGGACCCTCAATTAAAAAAAAAAAACTTATCAAGGGCCATCAAATCGTGCATATTTTGGTGGTTTATGCACTATCTTTCCAGGGTTTAGGCTTGCGAGCATGCCCGTGCTCAACACCATGGTCAGCTCTTGCTGGATCTGTGCCCACATACCCCCCCAACTAGAACCATGCCGCCTAAGCCCTAAAAACCTGATTCCAACCCGCAAGCCCTTGCAAACAAAAGACTTCTGGAGCCCAAACGCCGGAAGCCCTAAACCCCTTCAATCCTCTGATCCCCGAAGCTTCTGAAACTCCCAAACCCGTGAAACCGAAGACCAGAAAACCTAAGCACCTTAAACAAAAAAAAAACATACCCTTTCGAACCCAGAACCCCCCTCCCCCCCCCCCAAAAAAAAAAAAAAAATATATATATATATATATATATAAATAACAAACTGAGAAAAAAAAAACAGAAAACACACCCACCCCAAACCGTGGCATGCACCGAAGGTACTCGACCCCAAGTCTGAAGGCTTCTGGGTCGGGTAGGGTCCATGGACTCACAGCTCTAAGGGCCTAGGGCCCTCAACCCTAAGCCCTAAACCCTGAACCCTCAAGCCTAAGCCATAAACCCAAACCCTAATCCCCAATCCCCCCAATCCCCAAACCCCAAACCCTAAGCCCAACCCCCGAAACACAAAGCACCGCGGATCCGGCTGCAGGAGGCAGATCCGGCAAAACCGGCGAGGAAGAGGCTGCCTGCCAGAAGGTCAGGTCTGGCAGAATTGTAGGGTTTAGGGTCTATAGGGTTTAGGGTTTATAAAGGGTTTAGGCGGTTTAGGGTTTATGGGGTTTACAAAAGGTTTAGGCGGTTTAGGGTTTAGAGGGTGTATAAAAGGGTTTAGGCGGTTTAGGGTTTATAAAGGGTTAGTAGTAACTACCCCTGAAATAGTAGGGTTTACTACTGCACTGTAGGTAAACAGAGTCCCCGGTAGGATTTTACAGGGTTTTTTCAGGTTGTTCAAGGTGTAACAAACCATGCCCTTACGCTCTGGCCTCCGGGAGGTTCGACTGTGACCTGAGGTCTGCACCGGTTTAGGGTTTAGGGTTTAGGGTTTAGGGTTTAGGGTTTATGGTTTAGGGCTGCTCAAAAGAGGCGCAAAGCGGATGTGATGCTTCCTTGGGGACCCTATGAACCCCAAAAGTCGGGGTCGTCTACCCTCTACTACGATTCTCCCCATGAAGGTATAGGAACCCTAAGCCCTTTTAGGATTCATTGGGTCCTGCAAGCTTTGCTGCCTGGCGGCGACCGTGTGGTCGCAGTGGTAGCCGTAGTTTCACCATCGCTGTTCTGCGGGGTGGCCTCTCAAGGCTTCGACTCTTTGGCGCCCCTCCAGATGTCACCGGGGGGGGGGGGGGTTTTAGGGTTTAGGGTTCCATGGCCTTCTGCGCATTCAAATGTGGCTGCGGCTGAGGCAAGGTAGGGCGCGGCCACGTCCGGCAGTCGTATGGATCATCTGACAGGGGCCGGGCACGGCTAGCCAATTCCAGAAGAGTCTCGGCACAGCCCTGAGGACACGGCTGTGGACGTCGTACTTGACCCAAACCCCATTGAGTTCCACCATGGGAACTGCCTGGCGAGCACACCATGCGACTCTATTTACCTACAGTTTAGTAACTAGACAAGTTTAGTAGTAACTACCCTTAAGTAGTATAGGTATAACCCATAAAACTGCAGGTAAATAGGGTCCCAGGACAGGTCTCTGCCAACCGGCCCTTCGAAGGGTTGCAGCCTGAGCGAATGCTTCCCTGTGCGGACCAAACGACCCAGAAAAAGGGGGGTTTATATGCTTCATGTACCTTAAAGGAATTAGAATCGTATAGGATATGACCCAGGTTCATGGTACATATACCTTGATAGGAACTATAGTATGTGATATGACCCCAACTTTAAGGTTCATGTGGTCCCCCTCATGGCGAATATTTCAACTCAGGAGACCAATGCCTGGAAAGCAGCGGGCGCGAGACGTTGCAAGAAAGTCCGTGTTTCGACCTTGGCGCCAGGAATCCTGGGAGGCTCTTTACCTATACAGTTTAGTGGTAACTATCCTGAATTTTGTAGGTATAACTGAATCGCCCACAAAAAAGGGGTACCCCTATTTTGGCCTAAACGGTTTATGGTTCATACACCTTACTAGGATTGCTGGGATATAATCGTAATTTGAGTATATGAACCCCAATTTTGGGCGTCATAATTGGTCCTTACTTCTTCAATTTCCTACTAAATAAGCAAACCCAAAAAGGTTTAAAGTTTCACTCTGGGCTAAGTAAGGGTCCCCCAAGGTCTGAGCCCCCCTGCCGGTGGAAGGAGCTCGCCGTCGCTTCCTCGCTCGTCTTTCTTCTTCTTCGACGGCTTCTTCGGCGGCGGCAAGCGGCGCCAACCCTGCAGTTTAGGGTTTTGGGGGGTTTGAGGCATTGCGGGGGTTTTAGGGTTTTAGTCCGAATTCCATCCGAAGGTGGATCATCCTGAAGCTGGGTCCTAAACTTATCTGTGAGGCGGACAAAACCCTGTGATCCGGTTTTCTGCAATATTTGGCATTTAGGGTTTAGGGTTTAGGGTTTAGGGTTTAGGGTTTAGGGTTTAGGGCTATCGGGGCTCGTACCTGAAACGCCCGGAGGCCAACTGGACAAGCTCAGAACGCGACGGTCACCATGTAGCGGAGATCGTCACCTCAGGCCAAGTCTTACCGAGCTTTGATTCAAGAGTTCGAGATATGCAAGCCCAAGTGGTCTTTTTGCCATCTGTCTGGCAGCCTTGCAACCACAGTGCAGGGAAGGGTGTAGGGTTAACGCTAAACCCTAAACCCTAAACCCTAAACCCTAAACCCTAAACCCTAAACCCTAAACCCAAAACCCTAAACCCTACTGCCTTTGCAGGTGGCGGGAGTCGCAATCACAGCTTGGCGAGAAACAGCCCAAAGCCCCTATAAGTGCCCCCTAACCTTATCCAACCGGGTCCTAGACCTGCCGAGGCCGGGGCAGAAATGATATGTTCCCTGGAAACAGGACGCCTTGGCAAAAGATGCTCAAGTCAGGGGCTCGTCATATGGGAGTTGCCGACAACTCTAGGGGTACCCACTTTTTTTTTTTTTGGGCGGGGGGGGGGGGGGGGGGGGGCACCTGTGATAGGGACTCTAGTTTTGTTGAGGGCATATTAGGCAGACCCCGGTGTTGGGGCACTTGGAGCTCAATTGACCTTCTTGGATCTCCAAGTCTTCGATTTCCTGTTCCAGCAAGGGGAAGAGGGCGCAGCGATCCTGCTGAGTCCCTACTGCAAGCCTAAAGCCAAAGCCCTAAGCCCTAAGCCCTAAACCCTAAACCCTAAACCCTAAACCCTAAACCCTAAACCCTAAACCCTACCAGCAAAGGAAACGAAGAAAGAAGATCCGGAAACCTACCGACCCCATGAGCTCGAAGCTCTGAGAAGCATGGAGCAGAAGGAGGAAACCCCCATCCTCATGAATCCCTGTGACACTTGGGGGGGAGGGAGGGAAGGGGGTTTTTGAGGGCGGGGGCCTTAACATGAACCCTAGTGAACCCTAAACCCGAAACCCTAAATCGGTTTAACCCTCAGGAGCTGGAAGTTCAGGCCGGCGCCATCGGCGACATGGTTCCCCCGCGATATCTTCTGACCGTCACGGTCCCACAGCCTCAACCCTAAACCCTCCCTGGGACTCTAATATTACCGACAGTTTAGTAGGGAACTACCCTCAAGTAGTAGGTAGAACCCTTAAAAGCTGAAACCGGAAACCCTAACCCTAAACCCTGAACACTAAACCCTAAACCTGAACCCTAAACCCTAAACCAGGTCAACCGTCAACCCTATGCAAGTATGCCCAGCAGACGTCTGCAACAGTGCCCAGCCCTCCACCAAAGCTGCTTGGGCCGGAAGGCCAGGCGGCTGGCAAAGCTGATTCCGTGAACAAAAGACCCTAAACCCTAAACCCTAAACCCTATAAACCCTATAAACCCTATAAACCCTATAAACCCTATAAACCCTATAAGCCCTAAACCCTAAACCCTAAACCCTGGAGGTGCTTCGGGTCGACTCTGCAAGTCCTTTTCCTTGGGGCGTGCAGCCTCCTCTTGGAAGCCATGTGCACGTGGAGTCGCCAGGCAGCTGCTGGCAGACTCCTCTTGACGTCGCCGCATGCAAAGGCGTAGTAGAAGGAACAAACCCTACCAGTAACACCAGTAGACTACAGTGGAGGGTCCAGGATTGACTAGGTTTAAAGGACTGATTCTACAGGCGAATAAAAAATGTGCACAAAAACCTCTGCCAAGAAAGTTGATGATGCCCGAAGCCCTAAACCCTGACACACGCGAGGCAAAGAAGCCTCATGCCGTAAGCCGTAAACCCTCTTGCTGCAGGACTCGACAACCCTAAACCCCAAGCCCCTTCTAAATCTGTACAGAGTGCCCGTCATTTCGCTCACTGGCTTCGTTTCCTGCAAGAACGCCAGCATTTTGTGGGTTGTGGCTGCATTGTAAATGCATCAAGCCTACAAGCTTTAGATCCAAAACCTTTAAGAGGCCCTAAAAGCCCTATTAGCTCCCAAAACCACTGAAACTCACAAGCAAGCTGTCAAGTGATCCTCTGCCGTGCTACGGAATATGCGAGGGGGCGGCCGGGGGGGGAGGGGCGAGCAGGTAGCACCGGAACCACAACTCAGCCAAGGCGTGGGAACATTGCGGGTTTATAGGGTTGCGGGACTTGAGGGATGTAGAAGTTGTGGGATTTAGGGTTATATCATAGGGTATTTCACACTGCCCAGATGGCCCTCTCGCCTGCGGGGTTGTGCGGAAATGAACCCCAAAATTGGGGACATATACCCATAACTACGATAATTCCTATTAAGGTACTATAATTCCTATGAAGGTAATATGAGCCATAAACACTTTTACGGTTAATTTCGTCCCAAGGTCCCCAGCTGTCCCTCACAAACTCTCAAACAAAGTCAGCAGCCACTCTTCAACCCGAGTGCCGCGCTGCTTGGCAGAGACGCGCTGGCGAGTTCCTGTGGGGGGTTTAGGGTTTAGGGTTTAGGGTTTAGGGTTTAGGGTTTAGGGCTCTATCAGCCTAGCCAGGTATGCTAGGGCTCATGGGAGTCCACTTTACGACAGCCCAACCAAACTTGACTGGCTCCCCAAAGCACACATGTTTCCGACGACAGATCCAAGCCGAAGTCCCAAGCAAACCCTAAACCCTAAACCCTAAACCCTAAACCCTAAACCCTAAACTTAAATCCTAAACCCTAACTTATAAACCCTAGACGCTAAACAACACCTAAACCGCTTGCCGAACACCCTCAACCAAAAGCCACTAAGGCCCCTTGATGTCAACACCGGCGGGGTCCTACAAGGTATCAATGACCTGGCCGCGTGAGGCGGAGGGTAGAGCGTAGGGTTAGGGTTTAGGGGTTTAGGGGTTAAGGGGTTAAGGGGTTTAAGGGTTTAGGGCTTTTAGGGGAAAGCGCTTGAGGCGAGCGTTGCGTTTCTGGCAGGATCGTGGAAACTCATGACCTCGCGCGTGCGCGCTGAAGGTGCAGTTTGCGGCATCGACTGCTGTAGCTCAAGGCTTGGGGCTGTAAGCTACAGAGTCCACGAGGTTTAAAGGCTTTGGATTCATAAAGGTCCAGCTCAGGGGCTGCGTAAGTACTACACACCAGGGGCTGCAACTTTGGGATCCGCCGAGTGCCATCACAGGCAGCGAAGTCCTATGCCCTAAGCAGATCATCCGTGCAGATTCTGCTCTGAGATGCGTTGGCTATAATGAAGGGCAGTGGTGATCCGGTGTGCTTGCTGGACTACCATCGGGCCGTAACCCTAAACCCTAAACCCTAAACCCGATGGAAGCAACCTCAAGCCTCAAACTCCTGAACCACCGACACTGAAACTGCGAAGCACCCAAGTTGACCATGACTATGATCGACTCAGGGAACCCACTACTACTATTTGCTTAAGAACCCCAAAAGAATAAAAAACAATTCTCCCTATATTACCCTTATAAGGAAGAATAATCTTTGTTTGGGGCTTCTGAAGCATTTAGTAGACTACAGTTACCACACACCCGGCCTGCAACACAGCCAACTCGATCCTTGCTGGGCATAGTCAGGGTCTTGTGAGTGTGGGTGGGCCTGGGACCTACCTTGGGGGAACATGGGCCTTAAAGCGTACGGCAGGTAGCAAAAGTTCAGTGCATCCACGCAGATGTTTGCAACAGGACAAGAGAGGACAGGGATGAAGGAAAATGCGCGGTCTCTTCCTGAGATTTCCCCATCTCCTGTCCAAGCAGCTAAAAAAAAAACACCCCTAAACCCCTGAACCGCTAAACCCCTAAACCTTGACAACCCCTAAACCCCTAAACCCCTAAACCCCTAAACCCCTAAACCCCTAAACCCCTAAACCCCTAAACCCCTAAACCCCTAAACCCCTAAACCCCTAACCCCCTAACCCCCTAAACCCCTAAACCCCTAAACCCCTAAACCCCTAAACCCCTAAACCCCTAAACCCCTAAACCCCTAAACCCCTAAACCCCTAAACCCCTCCCCTAAACGCCTCAACCCTAAACCCTCCGACCCTACACTCAAGTGCCACGCCTTGAGTTACTCTATGTAGGGCCTGAACTGAAGGGCTCTGCGCCTAAGATCCGACCACGGGAGCCTGAATCTTTAGGCTCTCAGGTCTTTGTGGGCGTGCTATGTTGTGTTCCTGCGTTTCTCTATGGCCCGAAACCTTCAGATGCTCAAACCCCTGAACAGAAGGCAACTGAGGTCCCCCGCGTGCTGTAGAAGTTTACAAAGTTGAGGCTGAAGGCCTGTTTAGGGTTTAGGTTCGAGGGCTTGAAGCGAGGTGATGTTGCAACATCTGCTGCGCAAGCAGTCTTCACAAGCTATTAGTGGTCAATTTCGCTCGCGCTGACACGACAGTTCGGACTTCCCTAAACCCTAAACCCTAAACCCTAAACCCTAAACCCTAAACCCTAAACCCTAAACCCTAAACCCTAAACCCTAAACCCTAAACCCTAAACCCTAAACCCTAAACCCTAAACCCTAAACCCTAAACCCTGGCATGGGAGGGGTGCAGGCTTCACGGATGGCAAAGGCATGTGCATCTTGGGTTCAGCCCCTTTAAATGCGGGAGGACTGGGTTCAGCCCTAAACCCTAAACCCTAAACCCTAAATCCCCTAAACCCTAAACCCTACATTCCCTAAACCCTAAACCCTAAACCCCAAACCCGAAACCCTAAACCCTAAACCCATCTTGCCCCCCACGGGCCGCCGCCTCCTTCCACATGTCCGCTTTGAACCCATTTCGGTCCTCTGCATAAAAACAGGGTTTAGGGTTTAGGGTTTAGGGTTTGGGGTTAAGAGAACAATGCAACACTGAAGAAGATGGTACTGCCTAATGAAACAATCTATTGAAATAATTCCGACTGGAAAGAAAGGTATTTCCCTGAGAGGAGGTTCGGCTCTTTGCGTTCTTTTCCTGATCTTCTACGAGAGATGTCTTTTCAAGAGCTTCTTGGACATTGCTTCGCGCAATCGCAGGTGGTGCCGAAAAAAGCTCTGGAAAAAAGAGTTCCCTAACAAGGAGCTCCACAGTTCTCCACGCGCACCCAGCTACAAATGTGCCTTCTGACGACGTGATCATACAATTTCGTCAGCATCCAAAAGCATAAGCACCCCACGACCTCCAACGATTCCCGCAATAAGGGGAAGAGAATCCATGGCTTGCAGGGGTAGGCTGAGCTCCTCGCCTTGCGGATGTTTCTGAGCCCTTTTTTGGGGCTTTACGAAAATTGCGGGGGGGATCCTTAAGACCCCAAATAGTAGGACCCCAAGAAGGTGCCCCTTATTTTCTACAACTCCCAAACAGCTTCAGAGCCGATGGGGCTCTTGGGTTCAGGGGGCTGAAGAAAAAGGTCAGGCAAACCCACCAAGCGGAATCGCACAGGGTCCTCGCCGCCGAGGATGTACACAGCCTTGGTTTCTAGAAGTTCCAGTGTGACGTTTTAGGGTTGAGGGCTTAGGGTTTTAGAGTTTGGTGAGGACACGACAAGAGATCACTGTGAACAGTTGCTTGAAAACTGGACACGGACATCGGGGGATGACATGGCCTACTTCCGCGAAAACAGAGGACCGAGCGTTCGCGACCACGTTTTTGCAGGTTTTAAGTTCTTAAGGTATATGGTCTCAGAAGCCGCAAGAAGTCTTGGGTGCTATAGCTACCCAACTTCTCCAGCTCCAACTTGCAACAGTCGAAGGTTACCAACATCAATCTCTCCACCCTGAACCCTAAACCCTAAACCCTAAACCCTAAACCCTAAACCCTGCGGCATTCCACCCTCTGGGTCCCGGGCATTGCTGGCCACATCGAACTGGGCACTTGAGGCTTCGGCCAAGTTTGGCATAAGACATGGTTTTGGTTTTTTGAAGTTTCCACGGATGGTTGTCAAGATTCCCTGATACATGAAACTACACGCCAGAAGAATTAAAGGGTGGTTTATGAATTCCTCAACATGGCTAGCAGCTTAGCAGAGAGCCTGGCTAGAGGAGTCATGCTGGCAGCTCTCTGCATGATGCCTGTGTGGAATACTACTTCGGCCCAGATACACGCGCACAAGAAAAGAACGAACACCACGTAAGTCCCCCCAAAAAAAACCGAAGATCCCTAGCCAACTACCCCGAACACCCAAACCAAAAACAAACTCTCTCTCTCTCTCTGGCAGACTCGGGTAGATCAGCCGCAGGCCCCCACGGCTTAAACTAGAACCCTGACCCTAAAAACATTATTACTCCTAAAGACATACTACCTCGAAAACTTAAGAAAACCTAAGCCCCAAAACCTAGTGCTGATACTCGTAAACCCGAATACCCCTAAACCCCTAACACCCCCAACAATGCCTACGCAAGCTGAGATTCCCACGAACCATACTATAATAAGGGCACCCTTTTTTGGGTTTTGCAAGTTTCCAAGAGGACTCCACATGGGTACCTTAGTAGCCCAGTAAACATATAATAACAAGGGCACCATCTTTTTGGTTTGATACTTTTTCAGGGAACCACTGGACCCTAAACCCTAAACCCCAAACCCCAAACCCCAAACCCCAAACCCTAAACACTAAACCCTAAACCCCCCAAAAAAGGGTGCAGGGCACCACTGGACTACCAAGGCAAGCTGAGATTCGCGCCACAGCTTGGTGACCGGCTCTGGCGCTCCAAGGCGGTGCCTGTTTAGGGTTTAGGGTTTATAGGGTTTAGGGTTTAATTAGGGTTTAGGGTTTAGGGTTAGGGGTTTAGGGTTTAGAGTTTAGGAGTTTAGGGGTTTAGGGGTTTAGGGGTTTAGGGGTTTGGGGTTTGGGGTTCGTCTGTGGTTTTCGGGTTCCGGGGCTTAGCGTCTTCAGGGTTTCCGGGTGTTGCCGTGACCTTTTGGGGAGCGCGACGTGAGCTTTTATAAGTTAAGCCATAACTTCTGGGCGGGGGGCGCGCGCGGTTTGGGGTTTAGGGTTAGGCACCACACCGTGCTCTGCAGTCGCAGGGGTCGGGATAGACGTGCCAGGTGGGCGAATCCTTATTGAACGCTGGGCAAACCCACAACATCAACAAGCAACCCTAAACCTTAAACCCTAAACCCTAAGTCACTGAAGCTCTTGTTAAGAAATCTCTGACGTGCACAGAAATCTGGAGGTTTGGCAGGTAAAGAGCTCAACTGACAACCCCAGACGTCCTAGGCCTAGAGCCCGCAATTCTCTGAATCATTTGCACCTTTTGTCCTCCTTGAGTTCCCTGGGTAGTAGGGTAGAATGGCCCCGTTTACTTGGGCCCCGGTTACTTGGGGGTTTAGGGTTTAGGGTTTGGGGTGTAGGGTTTAGGGTTTAGGGTTTAGGGGGCATATAGGTTGAGTTCGGACTTCGAGAACTGCCTACCCCCTGAGTGCCCAGCTGTAGCTGCCACCCACCTCGGCGTGCAGTGGCCCTAGTCATGCCGCCTCTGCTACGATTTCTTCTGTAGAGTTTCGGATGTAGGCTCTGACTAGGTGGGTTGGTGGCGTCTTAAGTAGGCTATCTGCTTTATAGGGGCATCTATTCGGGGCTCTTGTCGGGGCATCTAGGGGCTATATTAGGGTATAGGGTCACAGATAAAGAGGCCACCGGCCTTTGTAGGGCTTAACAGAAAAGACGGCACTGCGCTTTTGCCGCGTTTGAAGTTTCAGTGCCAAAGCTGTGTAGCTACGGGGCACGGTGCCGGGGCTGCAAATTATTCGGGCACCGAAACCCAGTGCTTATTCTCTGACTTTTCTCGGAGAATGCAGGGGGTGGGGGGTTCTAACTTCTGCTGTCATCTTTTCTGGGAAATCCTATGATAATGCGTAGCCCAACCCTAAACCCTAAACCCTAAACCCTGAACCCTAAACCCTAAACCCTTGACAGTGACCACATATTCATATAGGATATTCAAAAGCGCTTCTGCAGCTGAGGCTATCGCTCCGGCGGCGTCGTGCGCACATTCAGCCTCCAAACAAAACCGCTTCTCTGCGGCTTACCACGCTGCTTTTGAAACCCTCCTTCCTTTTAGGTTCATCATCGTTTTGAGTATTCTGGGACCCTGAACCTTAAACCCTACACCCGAAACTCTAAACCCTGAACCAACCCTGAACCCAAACCCACCACTTGAACCTTTTCAAAGCACCACTCCACGACCCCCCTATCAAGGAAGTTGTTCGTCTTCACCGGCTGCTGGCCTTAGGGAGGGGGAGGGGGGGGGGGCCTTGCTGGAGGTGCCGAAAAAATGTGGCTACTCTGTTTGATGTTTTTTGGGGGGGGGGGGGGGGGTGGGGGGGGGGGGGGGGGGGGGGGGGGGGGGGGGGGGTGGGGGGGGGGGGGTGGGGGGGGGGGGGGGGGGGGGGGGGGGCGGGGGGGGGGGGGGGGGGGGGGGGTGGGGGGGGCGGGGGGGGCGTACCCTACCCACAAGAAGGATTGTAGGGTTTAGGGTCTAGGGACAGTGTTTTGGCGTGTCTTTTGGGTCCTCATTCCCATAACCCTACATTCGGTTTAGGGATTATTTGGCGTTTTGGGATGACAGGGTTTAGGGTATCAGGGTGATGCTTGCATGAAAAGACAGTCGTTCGCGTGAGAGGCTTTGCATTATGTGCATTTCCGAAAACACCGCTCATCTACCCCGAACTACTCGCTTTGTTCCCAGCGAACCTGATTTCTGGCTGACTAAACCCAATTCCTAACACCCTACACCATAGAACCGAAGGTTACCTGAACGTTTGGTGGGTCGACACGGGGTCACGCTGTCTACCTACCTCTAGGGCTTCGGATCAGGGGCGCGCACGCCAATTTTCACCGGGCAGGGGCAGACTGACCCCTTGGCACCACATGTGCCCCAAAAGGGCTTTAAGGGCTGGTTCAACCCCAAACCCTTTTTCATCGAACCTTGGGGGCATGTGATCCTCTGTTGGCTCCAAAGGGGGGACAATGGTCAAGTGGGTGGGGTTTAGGGCTTAGGGCTTATAGGGTTTAGGGTTTAGGGGAGTTCCACGTCGAAGGCACTCCCCCGGAAGTAAGATCGCTTTTTTTGCCACCGACAGCTCTGGAACATCAAACGGTCTGAAGCCCGTCCTCTGCTTCCCAGACCCTAAACCCTAAACCCTAAACCCTAAACCCTAAACCCTAAACCCTAAACCCTAAACCTACACCCTAAACCAATTCTCTTTCGGAAGCTTGTCGGAGAGCCCCAGAGACTTTTCCAGAGCGGCCAAGACCAGAACCTTTGCCTCGACCCCATTTAGCCCATATACTAGGCCTTGGGGTCAAGGTGCTTCGGCCTTGCCTTGGCCCGAAACCCTAAACCCTAAACCCTAAACCCTAAACCCTCAACCTGCAATTCGGACCCCAAGAACACCCGGGACCGCTGATTGCGCAACAAAGTGTTGGCAACGGCACTTACGGAGATTCGTGCGCTTGGCGCACGGAATCCTCATCCGCAAGCTCTGCACACCAGAATACAGCGCATGTAGAAAAGAGCTCGCCTGACCGGCCGCTTCATACTTCCGTGGCTTCACAAAACCATAGCAAACCAAAAGCCCTAATCCCTAAAACCCTTTTTTCCAAGAGACTTCGCCCGCCTCGATACCCAAAAACCCTAAACCCTAAACCCTCAGCCCTAAAACGCCCCAAGCCCCAAAGAGCCCTAAGCCCTGAGCCCCTTTCCCACAAACAAAGGGCCCTAAGACCTACGTAACTAAACCCTAAACCCTAAAAACCCTAAAAACCCTAAAAGCCCTAAAATCCCAAAAATCCCTTAAAACCCTAAAGACACTTGTTTTTTTCCCTAAAAACCCTAAAAACCCTAAAAACCCTAAAAACCCTAAAAAGCCTGAAAACACTAAAAACACTAAAAACCCTAAAACCCGAAAAAAAAAAACAAAAAAACCTACAGGGTTCAGGGTTTTAGGTTTCTGGGGTTCCAACCCTAAACCCTACATCCCAAACCCTAAACCCTGAACCCTGAACCCTGAACCCTGAACCCTGAACCCTAAACTAGGGATGCAGGATTCTAGGGCTTCGGGTTTCAGCCTTTTACAACACGATGCTGCGTTAGACAGAGCCACACTTTGGATGCCCGACATGGTATCGAGTCGATTTTTGCGGAGGGGTTTTTAGGGCTTAGGGTCTGTGGGTTTTTGGCTGTTGTTTGTGACCCGCCTAGCTGACGCCTCACACACACCACTCCTGTAGGACTTTGGGGCCTAAAGATTCGGGATTGCTTCCTTCCGGACTTGACCTCGGGCTCATGACCCTCCCTACATGCGCATGCAGTGGCCGAAAATGGCCGCCCATCTTTGGGCATTGTTTGGTGAACCCTTCGCCAGCCGACAACGCAAAGATGGTGTTCCTCATGGAACAAGCCTACCACTGCGTGAGGGCAGCACAAAACCTAAAGGCATGGGCCAGGAAGACCGTGGCCCTCAGGAAAGCAGAAGCTCACCCAAACCCTTCGTAGGAAATGTCCCCTGAACCCGTTTTCGGTAAGTGGCTCATGCCGAAGCTCATGAAAGAGCGTTATCCAACCCAAACTGTACATTTGACGCTACCCGGAACCCCAACCCAGAAAACCTGACGGCCATAAGCCCACTCGGCCACCTGATGTGCCCGCACATCAGGTGGTGAAAACCTTACAATCAACTCTACGTAGCCCTAAACCCTAAAGCCTAAACCCCAATCCCTAAACCCCTGAGAAAATTCTCCGAACCGGTACGTCGGGTCTAGGTGTCACAAGACTCCTCACTTTCCGTCGTCTCCTCGTCCGACTCAGGCGCCTTTTTCGATCGGGGGCACCAGACACCTCAAGTTCGTGCAGATTTGCAAGAATCGTTCAAATCAATCCCACGGTTTCGGTTTAGGGTTTGTATAGGGTTTGTATGGGGTTTAGGGTTTGTATAGGGTTTAGGGTTTAGGGTTCAGGGTTTAGGGCCTTGAAAGCTGCATGCCCTCTGGAACTGATCACGCAAAACCTTACTTCTTCCACATACTTCACTCCAAAGCGTCCCTTCCCCTGAGAATCCCTGAGCCCGAACCGCACTCCCTCTGGGCATCCCAGAACCCTAAACCCGAAACCCTAAGCTCTAAACCTTAAACTCTAAACCCTAAACCCTAACCCCCCCCCCCCCCCCCGCCCTTTCAGTGTCGCGTCACAGAGCGCTACCATCAGGACGGTTGTAGCGAAGCACAAGGCGCCCAGCAACGGGCTGGGAAAACACTGAACGCACACCTCGGCCAGATACTGAAGGAACCCCGAAAGGGTTTAGGGTTTAGGGCTTAGGGCTTAGGGTTTCGGGCTTGGGTTGTAGGGTTTAGGGTTTAGGGGGTTTATGGTTCATATTAGGGAATCTGACTCCAGTTTTGGGGTTCATTTGGGTCCCCAAGGCTAGGTCCCGCCATACCGCAACAGAGGCTTCTTGTAAGACCAGAACGATGCCATGACAGGGCTATGTAGGGCGATGTACTCTTTTACGCCGGAATGCAGGCCTGTACCCCAAGTTTAGGGTTTAGGGTTTAGGGATTTCGAGCCTTAGGTTATTACAGGCTATGCATGGCCTAAGCCCAGACATCTCCCAAAGTCGAGTGCCCCTCAAAGGTCTTGATTTAGGGCTTAGGGTTGAAACCCTAAACCCTAAACCCTAAATCCGGAAAGTTCAAGGCACTTCGGGGCTTGTGGATGTATTTTTTCATGGGCATGGTATGTATATGTACGCATACAAACACAATCACATAAGTAAACAAACATAAGCAAACACATAGAACCATTTCATATATATATATACACACATATATATACAATAAAGCAACATACGGGGTTTCCTGTTTAAAGCAAATTATATCTACTAACTTGTGCGCGCGGACACATTGCAACGCCCGAGAAAGAGGGGTTTTTCTGTCTGCAGGCTCCGGCACATATTGGAAGGCCACTGTCGCCACGGAGACCATCACCAGCAATGAGGAGCCGCACAGCGTGATGCCGATGTCGCGCCTCGGCAGCTTCTCTAAACCCCACAATCATCCCTAGGATTAGGGTTTAGGGTTAAGGGTTTGGGGTTTAGGGTTTAGGGTTTAGGGTTGAGGGTTTAGGGTTTAGGGTTTAGGGTTCAAGCATGTCCCAGCTCCAAACACAGCTCCGCTACTCAGGGCTTCCGTGGGTTACAGGCTCCTCCTCTCCAGGTAAGTTTAGGGTTTAGGGTTTAGGGTTTAGGGTTTAGGGTTTAGGGTTTAGGGTTTAGGGTTTAGGGTTTAGGGTTTAGGGTTTAGGGTTACCTGGAGAGAAGGGTCAAGTTCACTGGTTCATACAACACTTGGGGCTGCATGGCCTTGACTGAAATCCGTGTCCTGGAACCGGTTTCGGGTTTAGGGTTTAGGGTTTTAAAGTCTGAAAGCCTGAAGGGATCTTCTTTCAGCTCACGCCTCCTGAAATGCCATAAGCTCCAACCTAGTTATCCAGTCTTCTAGGGAAAACTAGTCCCCCCGAAAAGGCTATAAGGCCACCTACTCTACTACTAAGTCGTAGCCCTAAAGCCTACCTAAACCCTAAACGCGTTTTAAAGTCAAGAGTTCTCCAAGGCATCGGCCAGGAGAGGTCTCCTTTCCGGAGCAAGCCATCTGCGACAAGGGCAGGCAGGGCAAACCTGTGCTGTAGGGTTTAGGGTTTAGGGTTTAGGGTTTAGGGTTTAGGGTTTAGGGTTTAGGGTTTAGGGTTTAGGGTTTAGGGTTTAGGGTTTCGGACAGGTTCTCTTGCTTTGCCAGCCCAAGCCCTGCAGTAAAGCAGCTTTGCAGTGGCTATTACTTCAAAAACCCCTTACAGGCTTGTTAGGAGACCTACACAAAGCAGGCTTCTGGGCTTCTCTATGGTTGCCCCCAAGACGCTCTGAGGGTTCGGTTGCTTTAGGGTTTTCGGGTTTAGGGTTTAGGGTTTCGGGCTTAGGGTTTAGGGTTTAGGGCCTAAACCCTCTGTTTTTGCGCGCCAGCTGACAACGTCGGCCCTGCTGCCAACCACCACGCCAGGGCGATGATCGCGACGACAGAGGCCCAGTAGTCTGGGCGGTGGTGGAGAGGTTCGTGCAGATTTGGGGTTTGGGGTTTAGGGTTAGGGTTTAGGGTTGAGGGTTTAGGGTTTAGGGTTTGGGGTTTTGGGTTTTGGGTGTAGGGTCTAGGGTTTAGGGTTTAGGGTTTAGGGTTTCAGATTTAGGGTTCTTGGCGTGCTGAAAGGCACGGCTTTGGTGCAGAGATCGGGACTTTTTGGCTGGGCTGCTTTGGGTTCCAAGCGAGGGAGCAGACTTCGGGCCTACCATAAGAACCCCCAAACTTACCCTTTTTTGTAGGCTAGACCTCAAGCTCCGGTAAGGGGTTGTTTGGAGATCATCTGCAGAAAAAAGTAGGATTGGGGTTCTGAAGGTCGGTCTGTGGGAGTTTGGGGGGGGGGGGGGGGGGGGGGGCTTTTTGGGTAAACTTAGGGTTTGATCCCAGTCGCAGTCGCCATATCTCAGCCTCCCTGCGATCATGTCGAAATGACCTGGGCTGCAAGCGACACCTCCTATGCATGAGCCTCACGGCAGGCTCACCAGGCATTTCTTCCCGCGGTTTCTGCCGGAGCTCCCCTACACGCGAGAAACCCCAATCCCTTCAACCCTTGCTTTGAACGCGAGATCTTCCCTTTCCAACCCTTAACCCTGAACCCTCAAGCAAGTCAAAACCTGAACCGCCTACTCCGTATGCACCAGTCGATGATGTGAAGAACGACGTTAAGAACCCAAAGCCTACCAAAAAAGTAGGCTGCGCAAGAAATCCTATAAAGGGGTTTTGTACAAAGTAGGTTTTGTAAGGTAGAACCCAAAGCCTTTCGCTCTAGGGATCTTCTTTGATCGGCCCAGGTGACCCCAAATGCATGGAGCCTCGGCGAGAAGTAGCCACCTGTACCTCAAACGTGACAAGCTTCGGTTTAGGGTTAAGGGTTAAGGGTTAAGGGTTTAGGGTTTAGGGATATACATTGAATTTGGGAAGGGAATAGGGATTGGGGATTATGGATTGGGGGGGTGGGATGGAAGTGAACGGCAATGCCAAAACCCGAATCGCTCGAAAAGGCACATGTTGCATATTCGGCCTTTGCAAGCATAGATGCTTTATACGGTCTAGGGCAAACACGCCAGGGCCAAGTCACAATAGGATCTTAATTGTGCTTGGGGTTTCAAAGGTTTCGGGACTCCTCCCTCGCGATGCATCGCCAGGCGCGTGAAGGGAAGCATCCCAAGACGACGGGAAAGAGCGACAGACACGATGCTCTGCACCTCTGGATTCAAACGCCACTGAGTTTGAGTAGGTGGGGCCTCTACGTTACGAGCCTGGGCCCTTAGGTATCCTATAGAAGCAAGCCGGATCGGGGGGCTTCTTGTAAGATAGCGTTTGTAAAGACAACCTAGACATTCGAAGTTCAGAGGGGGGCTGCTGTTGTATTCGTATATGCCAGGTCGACAGTGGTACTCGCCCTACTTGCGCTGCATAAGGAGAAGGGAAACACCGCAAATACCTTCACGACCTCAACCCAGCTTGGGACTGGAGTCGTAGGGGGCGCGAAAATGACGCATGCACCAGTTGGAGGGATGCTGGCCCTCTTGCTTCGCAAGTCTGAAAGACCAGTTCCCCCCTGAAATAACCATAAGTACCAAGGAGCAGAAGTTTCAAAGGAAGACACCGAGCCGAACCATGTCCTGATGCAGTCCTGTTTGGGGTTTAGGGTTTAGGGTTTAGGGTTTAGGGTTTAGGGTTTAGGGTTTAGGGTTTAGGGTTTAGGGTTTAGGGGGCCGCAAAAGGCTCAACCTCTGTGAGGAGCATCCTCGTGGTAATGGTTTGCTAGCATCCTTTTTGTGGGGCGACATGATGTGTGCAAGCAGTGTCAAATGACGGCATTCGAAGGGTGGGGTGGAAGGGCTGAAGTTTCGGAGAAAATGGCCTTAGTCATCTATTGCGATGATCAGTTAAAACGCAAGCACCTGCATCTGAGCCTGACACTGCATGACCTTCTCCCTGCTCTTCACGCCTCCTACTTGGTGCTCAGCGGGGTGCTTACCTATAAACCCCGCTTGAAAGAACCGAAATTAAGGAAGTGTTGAGCCCTTCCTCAAGAATACACTAGACCTTGTGCGCAGCCTGTCAAGAATTTCGTTCGGGATTCTGAAGGTAACCTCGACACTTCACCTTAAACCCTTAAACCCTTAAACCCTTAAACCTTAAACCCTTAAACCCTTAAACCCTTAAACCCTTAAACCCTTAAACCCTGAAACCCTTAAACCCTTAAACCCTTGAACCCTTAAACCCTTAAACCCTAAACCTTCACAGTCCAGCACAACTCTTCGGTCACAAAGCCGGGCCTGTCCAGGTGTTCAGGGATGGGATATGAGGTCTTCAAATTCGTTTTTCAACCCTAGAAGAGCAACTTTTTAGGGGACTGTAAAGTATCATAAATCAACCCTAGAAGAGCAATTTCTAGGGGACTGTGAAGTACAGTAGCCCATCCTGGTCTAGCGTTTAGGGGTTAGGGCTGTGTAGCCTGTGGAGGGCATGTTGCAGAGATGGTGGTTGCCATCGGCTTAGCCCTTGCAGTCGCAATGCAGGGCAGCACAACTTGTACTTAAGGAGAGATCTCTTCCGCAAAGTACATCTCGAGTCATGAAAAGAGATTGTCTAAACAAGACCATACAAGTACAGCTTCCAGGGCACGCAGGTGATTCAGACCCATGCAGCGACATCCAAAGAAGTCAACAACCTAGCCCCACAAAATGTGCTGTGAGTACCTTTGCCGAGCACCTTCGCCGGCTGGACTTTTGCCATGCGGTGTAGCAAAGCAACACCATATGCTGGAGTTAATGTTACCCGACTATGACAAAGATTACTAAGCTTTTTAAGGGTCCAGGGGTTGAAACCACTCTCAAGACTTTAAAACTCAACCCTAAACCCTAAACCCTAAACCCTAAACCTCAAACCCTAAACCCTAAACCCTAAACCCTAAACCCTAAACCTCAAACCCTAAACCCAAACCCGAACTTTGCCAATGCCTCGTTCTCGTCATGGCCGAGACTGCAGCACAGGCACTTTGCGTCCTACAGGGTTTAGGGTTTAGGGCAGTTTAGGGTTTAGGGTTTAGGATCAAGGCTGCCCCTTGAATTTGGGGTTTAGGGTTTAGGGCAGCCCTATAAGCCACAAGCCCCAAGCCCTGAACCCCGAGCCAAAGCCGCGGCTTATCGGGTTCTGGCCCAGGTGGGCAATCGCTTTAGGTCTTACGGCTTTGGGGCGCGAAAGGTTTGGGGTTTAAGAATGAAGC
Source organism: Symbiodinium natans (assembly GCA_905221605.1). Lineage (NCBI taxonomy): Eukaryota > Dinophyceae > Suessiales > Symbiodiniaceae > Symbiodinium > Symbiodinium natans. Next base: position 880,528 of record CAJNDS010000369.1, on the reverse strand, counting down.
TCCCTGAGCCCGTAGGTACTTGGGCATCCGGACTTATTGGGCTCTTGGTGACCCTAAACCCTAAACCCTACACCCTAAACCCTAAACCCGAAACTCTAAAAGCCATATAAACCCTACAAACCCTAAAAACCCCAAAAGCCCCATAAACCCTCTAAACCCTCTAAACCCTCTAAACCCTCTAAACCCTCTAAACCCTCTAAACCCTCTAAACCCTCTAAACCCTATAAACCCCATAAACCCTATAAACCCTATAAACCCTATAAACCCTAAAACCCCTGTAAACCCTATAAGCCCTATAAACCCTAAACCTTACTCACCTAACGCAACAAAAACTTACAAGGTTCCAAGATGGCTTGCTGAAGCCGCCAGCCTCTGCGCGGAAACCGCGCAGCTGATCCTGATGGCTTCTTATTTAGGGTTTATAGTGTTTGTGGGGTTTATAGGGTTTATAGGGTTTATAGGGTTTGTGGGGTTTAGGGTTTAGGGTTTAGGGATTAGGGTTCAGGGTTCATGGTTCAGGGTTGAGGGTTGAGGTTTTAGGGTTTAGGGTTTAGGGTTTAGGGTACTTGCTCAAGAACCCCCCGGGCTTCTTATTGTCTGCTGTTTGCTTAAGAACCCCAAAAGAATAAAACACAATCGTAATAATAGTTCGAATAATAATAATAGGAATAAGAAGAATATTAATAAAATATAGCAATAATCATAATCCCTATATTGCCCTTATCAGGAAGAATATGTTGTGTCTTTTGGGGGGGTGGTTTTATGCAAGTTGTAGTCTAGGACTGCTAGATGACGCCTGCAGACCTTGAAAGTCGACATGCGCATTCCTTTTACGGTCCAGTCCCTGGGCCCCCCATCCGTTTGGTCATGGCGCTTGCAGCAGGCATGTGCGAGCAAAAAAGCTTGTGGGAGCCTTGAAGGTTTCATGAAAATGGGTTTCATGAATAATTATGGGTTTCGGGTTTAGGGTTTCGGGTTTAGGGTTTCGGGTTTAGGTGTTTCTGTCAGGTTGCATGCAGCAGGCTGTCCCTGCTGCATTGATTACCCCTTGAGGTGGTGAACAGTTTCAGGCCCGCTGCGTCGAGACCGGGGGTTAGCGTTTCGGGAACGCGGTTCAGGTCATCCACGTCTTGGCGTTTCAGAACGTCCGAATGATTTTAGCACCGAAAAAACTATCATGCACAGCAACTCAAATCAAAGCGCGTAAGCTCTAAAACAAAATCGTGTGTGGGAAATCCTTAACCCTGAAAGAACGCAGAGGGCAAAAGATCTAGTTTGAAAACCAGGCAAGGATCATCGAAAATCAATCGTGGAATCGGGGGGGGGGGTCAACAAAAATGAATACCAAAGCTCTTTTAACAATCAATCGCAGAGCTTTCTAAAACTCAATCGCAATCCCGGTCGTTTAGGGAGCGAAAGACCAGTCACAATCGTTGTCTTAGAAAATCAGGCGATTGATGGACTTTGTTCAGTCGCGGATGATTTGGGTAGTTTGTTTTTGGGATCTTCTAGGAGGCTCCCGACGTTTGGGGTTTAGGGTTGAAAGGATTTGGAGTTTGGGGGTCTAGAATTTTGAGGGACATTGAATAAAGATGACACCCTCATCGAAATTCGGCTCCCCCAGAAAGACGCTGACTCGCAGAACCGCTCTTTGTTATTCGCCTCTCCACAGCTTCATTGCTTGAAAAACTGCCTCTGAACCATTCTCCCGTATCAGAAATTAGGAGGCACAGGAGCCCAAACAAAGAAGAGATCTTCCCCACCGGCCACCATGCGCCACTGTCGCTGTCTCGCCTAAACCCACAACTGTCAAAAAACCCGATTGCTAGGGAATCACGTACCTATATGGTACATACTTGGGCCTTAAAGGGGTTCCCATATACTAGCTTTCCTTTCCAAGTACATATACTGTATAGACCCAAGTCAATAGCCAACCTTGCGCCCCTAAGCCCAAATCGCTGAACCCTTTTGGGCCCCCAACAGCGGACGCCTGCATGTGCTGGATGGCTCGGTAGTAGCGGCAGAACATCCCCGTCAAGAAGCAGCTCGCAGGAACCTTCTCGACGATCCAGTTTTGAGGGTGTTCAGGGTGAAACCGTAAACCCTATAAACCCATGAACCCCATGAACCCTCTAAACCCTACGAACCCTATAAACCCTGTAAACCCTTTAAGCCATATGAACCCCATAAACCCGATACACCCAAAAGCCTAAAGGGTTGATGAATCAACCCAGAGAGGGGCCTCTGCGGTTTAGGGTTTAGGGTTTAGGGTTTATAGGGTTTAGGGCTTAGGGCTTAGGGCTTAGGGCTTAGGGTTTAGGGTTTAGGGTTTAGGGTTTTGTGACATACCTTCGGCCAGGGCGCGATGAGGACGAACTTGATGATGACGGGGATCATGCTCACGTAGGGCACGAGCAGGTCGAAGGATGAGAATACCTTGACACGGCATGTGTAGGATTTAGGGTTGGTTTAGGGTTTAGGGTTTAGGATTTAGGGTTTAGGGTTTAGGGTTTAGGGTCTAGGGTCTAGGGTTTAGGGTTTAGGGTTTAGGGTTTAGGGTTTAGGTACCTTGGGAGGAAATGTGGGTTCGGCTTTGTACATGCAAGAGTGGCAGCAAACACTTGACAGTCACTGGATGTCGACCAAATCTTGGGGACCAAATGAACAGCCTGGGATCATACACCCTGTACTGCTAAATTGGTATATGAGCCATCAACCCTTCTATAGTTAGCTCACTTGGTCCTCAAGGAAGACGAGCCTTATCCCAGCTGAACCTTCATCCCTGACGACAGCACTCCATCAGCCAAACGTGCTTGTCCAGGCACGCACCAACTTGCAAAGAGGTAGCACCTGGGGGGTAGGTGTTGGGGGCCTAGAAAAAATAACAGTTTTATGGCTTTATAAAGGGTTTAGGGTTTAGGGTTTAGGGATTAAGGGATAATCAAAAACAGAAAATATGTTCCAACCTACCCCTGGCACGTCCATGGGGCCAGGAACGTGGGCCTCACCACAATCTCCTCAGCGCAGGCACAAACCCTGGAACAGGGAAGAGGGGCGCAGAGAAAGCCAGATCAAGAACAAAGGGAAACGACTGCGGACTACCAGGCCCATGCTGAAAAAAAGTATATGTATATGTATATTTATATATACACATATATACATATACACACATGTCTATATATATATATATGTAACACAAATTATCTAGCGACTGATCGCAACCCTAAAATTGCCCGCAGACAAGTTAAACCAAAAAGTTGCTAGCTGCGCCATGGCTCAGCCTCCTCACTTTCGTGGCCCTTCCTCAGCGGCTGGATCCATAACAAGACATTAAACATACTAAGAGAACACATGCTTCTAATTAGTATCATCATAGACTATATAGCGAAGATCCTTTATGATCATCTCCTGTGCTGTCTCAGGGATCGGAGCAGCTAAGCGCGGGTTTGGGGTCAAGGTTTGGAGTTGGGGATGGGTGCAGAGCTCGGGGCATTGCGGCGAGGGTTGAGGGTTGAGGGTTTAGGGATTAGGGTTTAGGGTTTAGGGTTTAGGGTGAGGGTTGAGGGTTTAGGGATTAGGGTTGAGTAGCATGCAGGGTTGAAAGGCATGAACGTGCAGCAAGGCTTCAGGAAAGCCGCCAGTTCAAAGATGCACCAAAGCCTGGCGGGCATCTCAAAAATGTGTGTGTGGGTCGGTGGTTTAGGCACTGGTTGGGAAGTTTTCCCTTATACCAACAGTCCTTTCTCGGGATACTAGTACCCCTTATTATAATTCCTATTCAGGACTGTCAGCAAAAGGGGGAACATTCCAACATTAGGGCAAATGTTTGTAGTTTAGGGTTTAGGGATTAGGGTCTAGGCTTTGTGCAGTTCAGGTGGTAGAGTTGGTGCATGGAACCCCCCCACAGTCGGCAGAGGAAAGTGGTTTCCATTGGGGTGCTCCCCCGCTTAAAGAGTCCTTACTAGGGGGTACTAGAATCCCTTCTGGACTGCTAGTATTCGGGGGAACACCCTAAACCCTAAACCCTAAACCCTAAACCCTAAACCCTAAACCCTAAACCCTAAACCCTAAACCTTGAACCCTAAACTGTGTCGAATGCAAGGGCTCTGGGGCTGTTTCGAGGCCTTTCTGTGTCAGGCTCTTCGTTCCGTGCCAGAAGCTCTACCACGGTCAGTTCCCTAGATTAGGGACCCGAAATAAGCGGGGCTTTAGGGTTTAGGGTTTAGGGGTTTAGGGTTTAGGGCTTAAGGTTTAAGGTTTAGGGTGTAGGGTATTGAGGGACTGCAACATCCCAAAGGATCCCAAAACCAAACAAAGGTTTAGGGTTTAGGGTTTAGGGTTTAGGGTTTAGGGTTTAGGGTTTAGGGTTAGCAGGAAGCACCTTTCCTCTCAACACCACGCAGTCGGGGGATCTCCCTAGACCCTGAACCCTAAACCCTAAACCCTAACGCCTAAACTGGGCCTAAACCCTCTTGCATCCGGGAGCCTGAGTCCTAAACCCTTAACTCTAAACCCTAAACCCTAAACCCTAAACCCTAAACCCTAAACCCTAAACCCTAAACCCTAAACCCTACACCGAGCCTCTCCACGTAGGTCTGGTCCCAAAGCACCAGGAGGGAGCGCGACTTCCTTTGCTTTTGTCACCAGTGTTCAGGGCAGAAAGGGCTTTTTGCCCCTTAAGGTTTAGGGTTTTAGGGCTTTAGGGTTTTTGAGGTTTAGGGTCTGGGGTTTTAGGGTTTAGGGTTTAGTGTTTGGGGCAGAAAGGACTTTTTGCCCCTTAGGGTTTAGGTTTGAGGGCTCAGGGTTTCGGGTTTTAGGGTTGTAGGGTGCAGTGTAGAACGGGCTCCTGCCCCTTAGGGTTCAGGGTTTTAGTGGGGTTTCGGGTTAAGGGTTTTAGGGTTTTAGGGTTTTAGGGTTTTAGGGTTTTAGGGTTTTAGGGTTTTAGGGTTTTAGGGTTTAGGGATTCGTGTTTAGGGCAGAAAGGGTTTGGGATTTAGGGTTTAGGGTTTAAGGCTTAGGGCAGAACTCGGTTTGGGGAGTTAAGGTCAAAGGCTGGTGGAGCTGCATTGAAGAAGATACCCTAAAACCCTAAAACCCTAAACCCTAAACCCTAAACCCTAAGCCCTCAGCCCTAAGCCCTAAGCCCTAAGCCCTAAGCCCTAAACCCTAAACCCATGCCCTCTCGGTGGCTGAGGGGGGTTCTTTGCAAGGGCTTCAGAATAAAGACCGGCTTCTTCAATACCTGCGCCCCAGACTCGCTTCCGGATACCGAGGTACTAGTGGTAGGGCATAGGGTAAAGGGTATAGGGTTTAGGGTCTAGGGTCTAGGGTTTAGGGTGAAGCCACACTGCGCTTAGCAAAAGTCGGGCTTCTTCATGATCGCCCCGATGTTCAGGATGCCCTCCATCTTCAGGGTGCCATCATGCTGGTGGATACCTCAGCAGTTGCTTGCATCATCTTTTGGGTCCTCTTTCGGATCCATGAACCCTAAACCTTGAAACCCTATAAACCCTAAACCCTAAATAAACCCTAAGCCCTAAACCCCCTAAACCCTAAACCCTAAACCCTAAGCATCATACTTCGGATCCATGAAGAGAGAGAGGGTCGGGTCTAAATTGCGCTCTCTTGGGGGAAGGGACGAAACCGGATACCCTGGAAAGTACCGATCGTGCAGTTTGGCCGTTTGCTTCAGATCAGACACACAACAGCAGGAGGAGGCTTACCGAGAAACCCCAAACCCCAAAAGTTTGTCTTGGCGCTGGCAAGCCTAAAAACCAAACCCGAAACTCTTTCTTAACATAATCGAAGTGCAGATCTGATCCAGAAAGACGGCCTGCCGCGGACGCCAGAGCAGCAACGTAAGACAGCAGAGCCCGATCCTGAGGAATAAAGTCTAGCATCCGCATGGTCTAGAGCAAAGATAAGATGAGGGGGAATATGTCTATGAGAAATAAACTGAGGCGAATATGGTATAGAGAGTATGGATTCAGTATGGTATGGGTTTAGCATTGAAGCAGAGTATAGCATTGTGTACAGCAGCTTTGCCTACTATGAATATGAGCTAGTGCAGCGTAGTATACTATGCCACAGCAACTCCGGGAGAGGATCAGCTTCGCGGCAGAATCATCTGCGCACTACGGAAATCCTAAGCCTCTGTTTGGAAGGAGGGGCTACCCTGAAGGGTCTAGGGTTTAGGGTTTAGGACCCTAAACCCTAAACCCTAAACCCCAAACCCCAAACCGCAATTTAACTAAACAGAAGATCGTAAAGAACTGGGGCAGAGACTCCCCACCAGCAGCGAGTAAGGCCCGAATTCGTAGGCCACGCCCGTTCCCAGAAGCGGGGGCTTCTTGTAGAAGCCGGGAATGACGTCCGCAACTTGCAAGAGCATCCTCGGGGGTTCAGAGCTCAAGGTTTAAAAAAAAAAAACAGTAGGATTGATGCAGGTCGCCGGGTTGGCTTTGGTTGACTTTGGCGATGCAATTGCGCGGTCCTTTCCTGAACCCTCGATATATCGTAAAGCTCAGGGGGCCCAACAAGTCGATACGACGTCGTGTGTTGTCTTTCTTTTTTTTTGGGGGGGGGGGGGGGGGGGGGGGGGGGGGCGGGGGGCTGGGGCCCGACATTATAGGGGGTACCGGGTACCTTAGAGTGTGGTCTTCATTCGGTCCTCTTCACTTGGGGTCTCTACCATAAGGGGTCCCTGATCATCAACAGTTCCCTCTTGGGTCGAAGTTGCAAAGTTAGGTTTAGGGTTTAGGGTTTAGGGTTTAGGGTTTAGGGTTTAGGGTTTAGGGTTTAGGGTTTAGGGTTTAGGGTTTAGGGTTTAGGGTTTAGGGTTTAGGGTTTAGGGTTTAGGGTTTAGGGTTTAGGGTTTAGGAGCCTCAAACCGGTCTTTGGCAACATTGCCTTGGGAGTCTGATAGAGGGCCTTCGTGGCCTAGTTAGGGTTCGGGGTTCCGGGCTGGCTAAACCCTAAACCCTAAACCCTAAACCCTAAACCCCAAACCCTAAACCCTAAGCCCTTCAAGTGAAGCGATGCCCCCCCCCACGCGGCGGCCGAGCGTCATCACCAGCGCACCCATGGTGCCCACCAGCACGGCTGCCGGCCCTTTCCTCTTGCGCTTGAAAGCAGCTGAGAGACCCTAAACCCTAAACCCTAAACCCTAAACCCTGAACCCTGAACCCTAAACCCTAAACCCTAAACCCTAAACCCTAAACCCAAACACCCCAAAGGGGAAATATGTAGATCACCACCCAAAGCGCCCGCCGAGATTCTTGAGCAGCAGGAGCAAGAGAATCTTGCGATGGGCTTCCCCGTGCCAGCTGTGAGACCAGAACTCGTCAATCTCGGGAACCTGAACCCCAAAGCCCTATGTACAGCCCCAGAAACTCGTACCCCGAAAGCCCCCCTAAAGAAGGGGATTTTGTCTTATGAGTCTTATGACTTTGGGATTCGCAAGAATATGACTTATGTTGCTTGGTTGAGGTCCCCGTGCTTATATATTCTGACCCTGACAAAAAAGTCGCACGGCGCACACGTGCCCACGGAACAGCCCACGAAGGGGACCAGCTGCAAAATGGCTATGATGTTTCCGACGTCTTGGGGCTCGAGCGCCGATTCTTCTGGGGCAGAAAGACGAGCTTGAGAAAGACGAGTGCCCCTCTCCAAGCAAAACACGAACCTGAGCATATTGCTCCAAACTCTTGGATCAGCCCAACGAACGTGGCGCGATGATTTATGTTTTCAGGCATGTTTCCTCTGGGATGCGAGAGGTCTACAGGGAGACTGGGGAAGGATTCGCTTGACTGCTTTTCTGTGTCTTGATTACTTTGTTCTGCTGAGTTCCAAAGTAGCTTGGGCGAAAAACTCCTCAAGGGGGATGATACGGGAACCACACAACACAGAAGCGTGCCGCCATGGATCCCACACTGGGTTTGTGACCGACGGAGAGTTCCTACTCTGAAGCCAAACTTCCGTTCTGCGATTCCACGCAATTCACGAGCCCGAGACGGGCGTGGAGCATCGCTAAATTACACACATCCCTACCTACATCCTGAACACTTTATACACCCGAAACACAAGAGAAGTGTCCCTAAACCCTAAACCCGAAACCCTAAACCCTAATCCTAAATCAAAATCCAAACAGCGGCTCCCGCCTCGTAGCTCAAGTCGTAGTAGCATCTTGCGCTTGGCATCCCCTTCTCCCGGAGCACCTGCCAAACCCTAAACCCTAAACCCTAAACCCCAAACCCTAAACCCTAACCCCTAAACCCCAAACCCTAAACCCTAACGGCCCTAACATCAAGTCCGAGAATCTGAGACTCCAAGTCAACCCTCGTAAAAAAAAAAAAAAAAATAAAAAAACAAACAAACTAGAAAGGCTCAAAGGAAACATTAAGGAGTGCAATTAAGCCGTGCAAACCACTAAAGCCCATACACTTGGCTGCTGCGAGACACACACACACACTCTCTCTCTCTCTCTCTCTGTTTGGGGAGCTCCCAGGTGTAGCTTCAACAAGGGGTCTATCGGATACTGAGGGACATGACCTTCCCAAACCCTGACAACCACAAACCTTATACACCCTACAACCCTCAAGCTAAACCCTCTTATCCACAACCCGTATACGCCCCAAACCCCAAAACCTCCTAATGAACCCTAAGCCCTTAAACCCTGCCAAACCCTAAAACCCCTTCAATCCGAAATTGTAAACCCTCAACCCGTTCAATCCTAAACCCTAAACCCTGTTGCTGATAGAGTCGGTCGAGCATCCCAAAACCCTTCCACCCGAAACAGCCTCCACCCCAAACCTGAAAGCGTTTACCCCTCCACAACCCGCTAGCCCCTGAAACGAGCTCGAAGGCGCTCAAACCCCTAGCCCTAAACCCGAAGCCCTAAGCCCTAAACCCTACAACGAGCTCGAAGGCCTGGCCGCAGCCCTGCAGAACCCGGTAGGCCGGCGTCGCCCGGAGCATCTCCGGCCGCGAGACCTGGCACTCCAGGGAGTTTAGGGTTTAGGGTTTAGGGTTTAGGGTTCAGGGTTTAGGATTTAGGGTTTAGGGTTTAGGATTTAGGGTTTAGGGTTAGGGCTTAGGGCTTAGGGTTTAGGGTTTAGGTTTTGGGGCGTTCTGGGGAGGGAATTAGGGTTTGAAAGTGTTTTGAGATGGTTGAAGGGTTGAAGGGCTGAAGATGGTTGAAGGGTTTTGGGGCTCCAGGGCCGGAACCCCAAACCCTAAACCCTAAACCCTAAACCCTAAACCCTAAACCCTAAACCCTAAACCCTAAACCCTAAACCCTAAACCCGTGTTGCGAGTGAAGGGCTCAGGGGATCTGGAGGTTGACTAGCTTGCTTTCCTTGGCAGCTTACATCCGGAAATCTCGTTCTCAAGCCTAAGCCCTAAGCCCCCAGCAAGAGAATACGCTCCCCCTGAAACTCGAGGAGCCCTAAACCCTAAACCCTAAACCCTAAACCCTAAATCCTACACAGTAAGCAAGCCACAAGCCTCCATAGAAGAGATGACATAGACGATGTCCACGGAAGCAATGGTCACCACCATGGTTTCCAAGCGTGAGGCCGCTTAAGGCTCACTGAGGCTCTCCAAGTTCGGGCGCCACCCCTCCTAGATGCCCCCCATTCTAGCTCCTTTTGGGGGTTTGGGGTTTAGGGTTTAGGGCTAGGGTTTAGGGTTCAGGCCCTAAATCCGCTGACTGGGGGTACTCAGCCCTCTGTGGCTAAGAACAAGCCGAAGGCTTGATCCATCAAATTGCGAAGCATCGTGTGACGGGACCTTGAAGTATAGAGGAGCGCCTATCCTCATGCACCAAGGAAAATTTCGCTAGCATTGGACCTACAAGACTTCCTTGTACGATTCAAAGTGAAACACCTACTATAATATTCAGTAAAGTACAATCATACATAGATACATACATACAGTACAATCATACATAGATGCATACATACAGTACAACCATACATAGATACATACATACAGTACAAATCCAACAAATTCACCAACGAGTTTCTTGACTAGCCATGATATCTCCTGCTGCTGAACACCAACTGTACCACCGACAGAAATACAATGAAGGGTGTCCAGAAATTGCCCCTCCCACTCACCCCCCCCCCGCTTCCCTCGAAGAGGCTGCTTAGAATTCGGGGAGGTAGGGGAAGGGGGGAGTGGGTGGGAGGGGCAATAGGAAGTCCTATGACTCCTGGCCGAAGTTTTGGGAAGGGGGTTTGGAGGAAGTTGTGAGTTGCAATTCAGAAATTCACGGCGGATGAGATGTTGGGGCTTAGGAACCATAGCCCTAAACCCTACATCACCTGTCTTGAACCTGGAACTGGGGCTAGTTCTCAAGATCATGCTCCTGCTTTGGAGACCCATGTACTGTGATTGAAATACGGGCTCTACTACCCAAGAAAGGAACTGGAGCTTTTACAACTGGCCTTTTGTTCGAGGCCTACCAGTTACTCCCTAAAGCACCTGAGGCCTGTAAGCCCTGATAAGCGTTATACAAGCTCCATAAACCCCATATAGGCCCTACGTAAACCTATGCAACAGCCTCATAAAACTCTATTGAAAGCTTATACACGCCCGTTAAATAATAAATAATGTATTACATATATATATATATATGTGTGTGTGTGTTGGAATAAATAAATAAATAAAATAAACAAATACATAGATATAAATATAAAAATACATAAAGAAATAAATAAATAAAGAAATAAATAATATATATATATATATATACATATATACAGATAGATAGAGCGTAAAACCCAACACCGCCGAAGCAGCACCCCCACACCAAAAGCCCCACCTAGCGTCGTTCGTCCGCTTCGCCCACCAGTCCGTTGGCGCTGCCTCGGTCACGGTTTAGGGTTTAGGGTTTAGGGTTTAGGGCTTAGGGTTTAGGGTTTAGGGTTTAGGGCTTAGGGTTTAGGGTTCAGGGATTTTCCCTGAGGTTGTCATGCTGGGGTGTCGGAAAGAAGTTTCAGGTTTAGGGTTTGCAGTTTAGGGTTCGCATTGAAGAACCCAAAACCTGCTCTTGTTTGGTATAAAACCCCTTGTAGGATTCTTGGGGAACCTACACAAAGGTAGGTTTGGGGTTCTCAAGGTAGGGTTGAGGCTTATGGGTGGAGTTGAGCGTGGGACAGCGGGCTCTCTGCGTGTGCTACTTGTAACCCTACGTATCAATCTCCATGAACCTCTATGTTTTTCGTGGTTCAAGGAACCCTAAACCCTAAACCCTAAACCCTAAACCCTAAACCCTAAACCCTAAAGCCTCCAGTGGCGGCAGCTCCCACACAGCGCGGCTGAAGAAGCCTGCGCTCAACGGCTTTGGGGCTTTGCAGCTTGGGGCATACCAGGCTTTACCAGCATGGGCTATTAGGGCTTCGAGGGTTTAGGGTTTAGGGTTTAGGGTTTAGATATTCTAATCCCCCTAAGCAACCCTATGAAGGGCCTTTTCAGGGCTTAGAGGGTATAATAGCCCATGCAGGTAGGGCAATCTTGAGGGCCTTGGAAAGGGTGTTCGCATGGTTCGCTTGTGGAGCTCAGGGCACTATCTAGGGCTGCAGGCCGATTTCTTACCCCCGCAGCTCTTCCCTAAACAATGTTTGGGGGGAGGGGGTGGGTGGGTGGGGTGATTGCTGCTACTTGAGGAGGGCCAACATGCTCTAGAAAGGCTACTGCTGAACCTACTCGTCATTCTTGGCCAGTTCGGAGATCTTGCAAAGTTGCTGAAACAGATCCACAATAAGATCCCAGTCTAGCGGTGCGGGAGTTCTCGGAAAGTAAACCCAGCATGTGAATAGAAAATCACTCAAGAAGCAGTTGTGTACACCTACAGGTCTACGTGAAGGTCAAATCTGCTCGCCATGCTTGCTCGCCAGTGTTCGGTAGAGCTAGATTGCTCTGTCCTCTCTGCCACGGATAACCCCACGCCTGGGAACATCCTATTGACCGATGCCCATGCCTTTTTCCCCTTCCAACTCTGCAGGAGCTGCGACATGGGGTATCACAAGCACCATGAGCCCTCTAGACCCCATGAACCTCGTAAACCCCATAATCACTACAAGCCATAAACCCGGATAAGCTCCATAAGCCAAACCCTAAACCCTAAACCCTAAACTCCAAACTCCCTAACCCATAAACCTAAACCCTAAACCCAAAACCCTAAACCCTTCAACCCTAAACCCTAAACCCTAAACCCTAGGTCGCACTGCTGCGCACGTAGCCCTGACCCTGGGTCTCAGATGCCAGGTGGTCAGCGTACGCCGCCGAGAGCCTTGCAGGGGTTTAGGGTTAGAGTTTTAGGGTTTAGGGTTTAGGGTTTAGAGGTTTAGGGTTTAAAAGGTTTTATGGTTTAGTGTTAGAGGTTTAGGGTTCAGAGGTTTAGAGGTTTAGAGGTTAGAGGTAGGCGTAGGGCTTAGGGTGTTTAGGGTCTGTAGGGTCTAGGGTTGCCGGTATGGGGTGTAGAATAATAAACGCTAACGTGTGTAGGGTTTACAGGGTCTGGTTTTCTTAAGGTTTAGGAAGATGATAAGGGTTTAGTGTGTATAGGGTTTAGCCCATAGTGACTACTGTACAAGACGTCCTACCATGGCAGCCCAAATACATCATAATGGCGCTGGTCAAACCCTGCCCCGCCCTAGCGTGCTTACAAGGAACAGTGGCTTGCGTTATACCCCACGGCCCTAAACTCCAAAGCTTCAGAACGTGCTAGGGCAGCGCTGCAGACGGATGTTCGACGGATCTGTCCAAAGGATGTGGCAGCTGTCAAGCTCACAAAGCCTACCAACCCTAAACCCTAAACCCTAAACCCTAAACCCTAAACCCTAAACCCTAAACCCTAAACTAAAATTTGCTTAAGAACAGCGTAAAACCCTAATGCTCCAGATCTTTTGGCTTCCTTCATCCCACCGAGCCCTCTAGACCCTAAAATTTCCCAACCCTAAACCGCATCTCCTATGCCGGTCTAGGGTTTAGGGTTTAGGGTTTCGGGTTTAGGGTTTAGGGCTAGGGTTTAGGGTTTAGGGCTAGGGTTTAGGGTTTAGGAACCCCAAAGCTCACAACCTTGCACAACACACCCTGGAGTGCCACCTTTCCAGGTGGCCCTGGACATGGAGGAAGTACCTGAACTGGAGGGTATTCTCTTGTTATGTTGTTGGAGTGTGACGATTATATTGCAGGGTATTAGGGTATTAGGGTATTAGGGTTTTAGGGTATTAGGGTTTAGGGGTTTTAGATTGTGACTGTTAGATTGTAGTAAATCTATATGTTCTCATATGGGGGGTTTACGACTTTGCGGTGCCTTATTGGGGTCCTGATTGCAAGGGGATCCGACGATTTGGGGTCTATGTTGGGGGTCCCTGACTATCGTAACCCCATATATATTCTTATGTGATATTGTTTTTTCCCACTGGAGGGCAGTTGAGGTTTCGGCGTTCTGGCCGAGTCCCATTTTTGGAGGGGTCCTCTTTACAATGGGGAGTTTGGGAGTCAGGGCTTAGGGTTGAGGGCTCTTTCTTCCTGTTTGGCTTCACTTAGGGCTTTCGCCCCCCCCCCCCCCCCCTCCGCCTCCACCCTAAACCCTCTAAACCCTCTAAACCCTCTAAACCCTCTAAACCCTCTAAAACCTCTAAACCCTCTAAACCCTCTAAACCCTCTAAACCCTCTAAACCCTCTAAACCCTCTAAACCCTCTAAACCCTCTAGACCCTCTAAACCCTCTAAACCCTCTCTCTCTCTCTCTCTCTCTCGCAGACTCGGGAATCCGTCAGCTAAACCCCCTAAACCCCCTAAACCCTCTAAACCCCCTAAACCCTCTAAACCCTCTAAACCCCCTAAACCCTAAACCCTAAATCCTCAACTCAACCCCCTCGACCCCCAGGCCGAACGCACAAACTTCGGCGCTGGACTGGACTGCTTGCGAGTCACTTATCCTCGCTGCCATTGAGCTCTCGTAGAACCTGGACGCAGCTGGTGCAACCAAGAACCCGAAACCCCTAAACCCCTAAACGCCCTACCCTAATCCCTATAAACGCTATAAACCCTATAAACGCGATAAACCCTATAAACCCTAAACCCCAAACCCCAAACCCTAAACCCCAAATCCTAAAAGCCTAAACCCCAAACCCCCACACCCTAAAGCCCTAAACCCTAAACCCCAGAACGCGAAACCGATTCCGAAATCCATGCTGCGGCTTCTTGCCCATGAGGGCTGTCCACCGAATTCTGCCTCCTAGATCAAAACCAACTGAAATCCCCTACTAGACCCTCAACCCTCTAAACCCTATAGACGTTGGCCTTGAAACCCTATAGACTTTGGCTTTTTGGAACCCGAAAGACGTTGGCCTCGAAACCCGATAGACTATGGCCCCTGGAACCCAACGGGGGGCTTATCCGAAATTAGGGGGGGGTACCTTCTTTTAGGTCCTTTTTTAGAAGGGAATCCTTTTCGTAAACCCCCCGAAATGCTCTGAACCCAAAGCCTTCGGCCGTGCGAACCCCGTACCCGCACCTCGGCAGAGGCTTCAAGGGCCTTCTGCGCCCCAGTCTGCTCGGCTTTGCGCCAGGCTTCCTCGGGTTTCGGGTTTCGGGTTTCGGGTTTAGGGCTAGGGTTTAGGGTTTAGTACCGCTGTCTTGAGAGTCCCTGGAGTTCCCTACCAAAAGAACTGAGCGTTTTTTTGTTTCATTGTGTGGGGTGTTGTAATGGCATGGGTATCCTACGCGGGCCTACGCGTCAGCTCATGTTTAGTAGGCGCGCGGCCTACGCGCGGAGTATGTTGTTGACGTGTGCCTACGCGGACCTACGCGGCAAGCATAGACAACCTACGCGGACCTACGCGCCCATGCTGCATAGACTTGCCTACGCGGACCCTACGCAAACCTACGCCCTGCAGGCAAAATGCTACGCGGCCGACTTTCAATGATCGCGTCTCTACGTAGCCTTGCTCCTAGAAAAAAACGCTGCTCAACTGGCTTTGTGCATATATGAAATGGGGGGGGAGGGGGGGGGCTCCAGAACCTCAATTCCGGGCGATGAGGGTGAGCTGCACGCTTCCCTGAAGAGAGCTGTCGGATCGCCACAGCATAAGGTTTAGGGTTTAGGGTTTCGGGTTTCGGGTTTAGGGCTTCGGGCTTAGGGTTTAGAACCCCCTGTAGACTTCCCTGACAAGGGACCGCCGTGGGTGGCGGCTGCTGCTGCAGCACTCCGCAGCAGCTGAGCGACCACATGGCCCAGCTCCTGTCGCTTTGTATAAGGGGACTCAACATGGGTTTAGGGTTTAGGGTTTAAGGTTTAGGGTTTAGGGTTTAGGGTTTATAGGGCTTAGGGTTGAAAGTTTAGGGTTTAGGGACCCTTGTAAGTGCCCTGAGGGTCCAACAGCCTCAAAACCGTCAACCCCCCCTAAGGTTTGGGGCTCTTGCTAGCGGATTTGGGGCGGGTGGCGGGGTCCCTAAACCCTAAACCCTAAACCCCAAA
>CAJNDS010000369.1:827536-860036 GCA_905221605.1 Symbiodinium natans | reverse complement strand
TTCCTGGTGCTATTCCTGGTGCTATTTCTGGTGTTATTTCTGGTGCATTTTTTTGTGCTATTCCTGGTGCTATTTCTGGTGCTATTTTTTGTGCTACTGTTTGTGCTATTTCTGGTACTATTTTTTGTGCTATTGTTTGTGCTATTTCTGGTGCTGTTGCTGGTGCTATGTGATGTGACTAACAATCACCATCAGCAAACCCACAAAACACAGCATCCGGTAAATGCTAAGCTGCTAAAATTGACTGGGATTCCTGGTGCTATTTCTGGTGCTATTGTTTGTGCTATTTCTGGTGCTATTTTTTGTGCTATTCCTGGTGCTATTTCTGGTGCTATTTTTTGTGCTATTGTTTGTGCTATTTCTGGTGCTATTTCTGCTGCTATGTGACTAACAGTCACCACCAGCAGACCCACAAAAAGAAGCACCCGGTAAATGCTAAAATTGACTGGGATTCCTGGTGCTATTTTTGGCCTGTGTGTTATAAGGCCACGGCGTTATTTGACTGTTAGTGTGGACCGGCCGAACCCAAGTTTGGGGTTTAGGGTTTAGGGTTTAGGGCTTAGGGTTTAGTTTCTGGGGCCCCTCACACTATGCACCCCCCCCCCCCCCCAAAAAAAAAAAAAACAAACAAAAAGCTGAACACTACAGTCCCTAGCCCTCAAGAAAGCCCTATACACCACACACTAAACCCTAAACCCTCAACAACTTAACCTTTCAACCCTAAACCCTAAACCCTAAACCCTAAACCCTCTCTCATCTCTCTCTTTCTCTCTCTCACACATGTGCTCGAAGCGTCAGGCCTGGCTGAAGCCCTGTACACCCTATACACCCTAAACCCCTGAACCCCTGAACCCCTAAACCCCTAAACCCCTAAACCCCTAAACCCCTAAACCCCTAAACCCCTAAACCCTAAACCCTAAACCCTGCCGAGCAGCTTGCAAAGGCAGTGTGGCCCCTGGCCAGGAAGAGCTGCAGCAAGCAGGGCCCCAGCACGGGAATCGTCCCAAGGCGTTGCATCCCAAGGCCTTATCTTCTTTGTTTTTTTGGGAGGGGGAGTTTAGAGTTTAGGGTTTAGGGTTCAGGGTTTAGAGTTTGGGGAGAGTTTGGGGTTTAGGGTTCGGGTTTGGGGTTTATAGGGTTTAGGGTTGGGGGTTTGGGGTTTAGGGTTTGTGGTCGAGGCTTTGGGGTTTATAGGGTTTAGGGTTTGAGGTTTGGGGTTTAGGGATTCGGGTTCGGGGAAGGGGGGAGAGATGGTGTTTAGGGCTTCGGGTTCATGATTTTGGGGGATTTGACCCTTTCTTGAAGCAAACAGGGTCAAGAAGGGTTTCTAGTATAGGGCTCAATTGAACCTTGGGAACACCTGGAACTCTCGAACTTACGGATACCTCAACATCGCGCTCCTGGGTAGGGAGCTCTTTGGCGATGAGGCTTGAATCATGGGTTTAGGGTTTAGGGTTTAGGGTTTAGGGTTTAGAATTTAGGGTTTAGGGTTTAGGGTTTAGAATTGAGGGTATAGGGTTTAGGGTTTAGGGTTTAGAATTTAGGGTTTAGTTTTTTAGGCTGCTCCGGACCAAGAAGAGAACACGGTCGGCGTAATCCTTTCCCCACTTTTGTTGGGGGCCTCAATGAACCCGAAAATTGGGATCGTACACCCGGTACTACTGGAATTCCCATTAAGGTATGTGAACCATAAACCCCCAAGACCATCGACCCCAAACGCTCAACCCTGAACCCTAACACACAAGGACTCAAATTCAAAGGATTCAAAAGGAACCTCTAGGTAGGAAAGTAGCTCCAAAACTCGCCCCAGGCACTCTAAAGCTAAGAAACCCTCAACCCTAAACTCTAAACCCTAATCCCCAGAGCCTTTTAGGGTTCAGTTGGCTCCCTGGGATGATGTTTTTGGAGGAGCAAGGCCAGCCCTGCAAACGAGCCTTTCGTAGGGTTTCCTCACCGCCCCCGGCCCCAAACCATACACCTTCATCATGAGCCCTGAACCCTGAACCCTATAAACCCTAAAACCCTAAAACCCTAAAACCTAAACCCTAAACCCTAAACCCTAAACCCTGAACCCTAAACCTATATGGACCCTAAACTCCAAAACCGAGACCAATGGATTAGGGGAAGGGATTACGCGGACCTATACTGGTACCAGCCAGGCGCAGGCAAAAGCGAGGATGCTGGTGTAGACAACCTTGGGGACGAAATGAAACCTAAAAGGGTTTATGGTTCAAATGCCTTAATTGGAATTATAGTAATCAGGGTACATGACCCCCAATTTTAGGGTTCATTTCGTCCTCAAGGAACAAAGGGTAGAGCAAACCACCCGCTGTCCGGTGCGAATGTGCCTCCGGCTCGCAGTTCCCACATTGCTAGAAGCGGACAGATGATCAGCATGTACCTTGGGGACGAATTATGAACCCTAAAAGGGTTTATGGTTCATATAGCCTTAATTGGAATTAGAGTAGTCAGGGTACATGACCCCCCAATTTAAGGGTTCATGTCGTCCCCCAAGGTACAGCGCCACAATCTTCGCCATCATCTTAAGGATGAAGCACCTCTCATCCTCGGGGCTTCGCCAGAGTCTCAGGAGCACGCCGACGCGAGTCACGACCGTCATGGTCTGGAAAAGCCAGAGCGGAATCGACCAGAGGTGAACCTAGACTCCCCTTATAGAACCTGAATCCAAACAATATTCTGAATATCCTCTTAAGGGTTGATATAAACAAAAGTTAAAAAACCCCAAGGGGGATAGAGGACATGAGCCCTAAAAGGGTTTATGGTTCATATACCTTAATAGGAATTATAGTAGTCAGGGTACATGACCCCCCAACTTTAGGGTTCATGTCGTCCCCAAGGAACATGATCGTGCAGGTAGATGAAGTCCACGTAGATCGACCAGATCGTCTCGATGCTCAGCGGCACCAGCGCCACGAAAGGAAACGCAATCTCGGCGCTCCCGGCCCCTCCCACCTTGCAAGGGACGACCATGAGCCCTAACATTGGGGGGGGGGGGTCGTATACCCTGACTACTATATATATATATATATGATTCCGATTACGGTCTATATGAACCATAAACCCTTTTATAGGGCTCATTTAGTATTCCTATTAAGGTGTATGAACCATAAGCCCTTATAGGGTTCATGTAGCCCCCCAAGGCACGTCGATCCCTTTGCGCGCGGTCTCCCTGAGCGTCGGCGAGGACATGCCTGCGGCGAGCAGCACGTCGATGGCGTAGTCTACAGCGCCCGTCTTCTCGCCAATCTCACCAAAAATCCGTATGGCATCCGCTTCTTCCTTGGGAACCAAATACTATACCCCCTTCATCCCTTCCCCCTAATACAAAACAACTAAAACCCCCCCAAATTTTGAACATTATTTTTCCCGGACCCTGCCGGCACCCAGCCCAATACTAAACCTGTTTGAGAATTAGGGGGGGAGGGGTTCAGGGCCTTCGCCCTTGACTTGAGCCATTAGGGTTTCAGGGTTTAGGGCTGAAGGCTGACAGGATTAGGATTCAGGGCTCAGGGCTTAGAGGGTTTAATTAGGGTTTAAAACCTTAAGGCTAAACCCTAATGAACCCTAAACCCCAAGCCCTTCGGAATTCAGTTTTTAGGGTTTAGGCCCCCCCTAATTTTAGCTATTTTTCGGGCCCAAGCGAATCTCATATAGAATTAGGGGGAAGGGATTAGAACCTTAATAAAAAACACTGTTGTTAATATCCAAGATAAAAACAATGACCAAAAGGGGATATATAGAATAAAACCCCTTGAAAAAATCGGAGTCGTATACCCTGACTCACTGTAATATCTCCTCTGAAGGTATATTCTGAACCCTAAACCCTTTTTTGGGGGCTCTCATGTAGCCCCCAAGGTTCTGAACACGTGGCGTGGGCAATGCTGCCCTGAAAGCCGTGCCGAAGTTGTTCGGCTTCCTCAAGCCTTGCCTTTCCATTCACCCGATCGACCTCCAGCAGCAAGAAGAAGGTCATGCCAGCCTCGAGGATCAAGCATGAACCCTCGAAAAGGGTTTAGGGTTTAGGGTTTAGGGTTTAGGGTTTAGGGTTCCTTCACCTGAATAGGAATCATAGTAGTGTAGGGTTTATGGCCCCTATGTTAGGCTTCGTTTCGTCCCCGAGGAGCAAGCACCAGCAAGTGCTGCTCCACGAAGGAAAAGATGGCTGGGACTGTATCTGCAGTATCCTCCCCTTGCTGAAAGTGAAGCGTTCGCCAATGCACGAAAATAACTCCGCATGTAAAGGCCCCCACCCAATTCAGGACCATGCGCCAGCCGTTATGTTTCATGTTGGCACTAAGAGCTCCAGCGACTGCGGTCACGCAAACCGGAACGGGATGGAACATTGCACTCTGAAATAACGTGCCTTGCTTGATCTTGTGGCGGACAGCTACAATCAAAGTCCCTTGTGCTGGCAAAGACAAAAAGCACAAATCCGGAACCCTAAACCCCAAATCAAAGAAAAAAACACAAACTCGTAACCCTAATGCAAAACGCCCTAAACCCTGAACCCCTGAACCCTAAACCGAATCTCTGTTGGCAGCTTCTTTCCAGAACACCCAAGATGCCAGCAACCGTGCCAACGAGTCCTGCCAACAAGCGAGAGACAGCCCAAGGTCCCTTGCAGCAGACTGCGAGAAAAAAAAACATTTTGCACAAGCTGAGTCCTGCACCCTAAGCCCTAAGCCCCAAGCCCTAAGCCCTAAACCCTAAACCCAAAGCCCCAAGCCCTGTCCTGCTAAGCCCGTCTCCACCAACGCCTGGCCAATCTGCTGGCTGTTGGAAGCCCGGGCGATCAAGATAGTCTTGCCTTGGTAGCCCAGTAATCTGGGTCCTTGTTCGGGGTTATATATTTAAAAATATCATGTTAATCCTTATTGGGCTTGGTAATCTGGGTCCTTGTTGGGGTTATATGCAAAATTATCATCCTAAATCCTTATTGGGCTTTGATGAGAACAAATAATGTAAAATTAAAGCCAACGAGGACCCAGTAATGATATTCTGATAAGGGTACCCTTTTGCTTTTTGGGAGGATGGGGGGGGGTTAGGGTTTAGGGTTTATAGGGTTTATAGGGTTTAGGGTTTTCTCCATAATGTACCTGTGAACAAAAAAAGGCCAACAAAAAAACGCAAAAAAAAAAAAAAAAAAAAAAAAAAAAAAAACGCACCACCGTGCCACCACAAGTTGCCCTCCTCATGTGCGCGGTAAGCCTCGTAACCGCACCACAGCCTGATTCAGGGTTTCGGGTTTAGGGTTTAGGGTGTAGAGTTTAGGGCTTAGGGTTTAGGGATTAGGGTAGTTTAGGGTAGTTTAGGGTAATGACAGCAGCTACCCCAGTCAAACCACAGACATCACTTCGGGTTTAGGGTTTGGGGTTGGGGTTTAGGGCTGAGGGTTACAGTTTAGGGTCTAGGGATTAAGGGCCTGCCAGCCTGGTGTAGATACTACAATGGCGGTTGGGCACCACAAGGACGCACGTCGAAGCCTGAAGTGCCAGTGCAAACGGCGAGCTGCTGGGAGATTCCAGCAAACTTCGTATGTCCAAGTGCTGTGGATTGGCCAGCATGCAGCACCAGACGTGCCGTGCACCCGCTGGCCAGGAGTGCAAGACCTTGGACAGAAACTCAAAAACACCCTCCTGCCAGGCGTGGCTGATGAATAAATCGCAGTCCAGGCCGGTCGGGTGTCGCATCAAAGCCCAGCTGACCTTGCCAGCTTGCTCCGTCACCGGCATGATGTGTTGCCTGTTCACTGTGTAGATGTTTGGCCCATACTGATCGTCAGTGTGATCGAAGTCGTCTGCACCATCTGCAGCTGGCCGAATATCCCCACACTGGATGGAATCCCACACCTCCTCCCGCAAATCCAGAAGATCAGCGCGGGTGACGCACCAGCGGTCAGGGGCTACAGACTCGTGCTTAGCAAGAGCCTCCAGTGTAGTAAACGACGACGAACGAGACATGGCTGCTTAAGCAGAAGGCATCTAGAAAGGCTGCTGTTCTGAACTGCCTCGGCCGATGGGTTTACCGATGCTGTTGTGCATGCCATGACAAAGCCTCATTGACCCGCGCGCAGCTGCACATCGCATTGTCACCCCCCTATATGCACCCTGAAACCTAATGAGTCCCTTACACCCTCTTAGCAGATGGATGTCAAAAGCCGAAGCTACCCCGAGGAATGTCGGCCTCTAAGCGACTTCGTCGAGTTGCAGGGAACGGGCATTCAATGCGGTGGGAACTGTAAAGTGATAACATGCACCTTGCAACATGACATCCGAGTGTGTTGCACCAGTGGATCAGACCTACAGACCCTAAACCCTAAACCCTAAACCCTAAACAATCGACATGCCCGTCGCTCACGAAGCACACAGCAACCCCGTGCGTTGTGGACAGCTCGAGCAGCCTACGCACAACTCCACATTGGGGGGGGGGGGGGGGGGGGGGAGGGTCTTGTTTGGGGTCTGTATGCGCGCATATCAACTCTAAACCCGAAACCCTATAAACCCTAAACCCTAAACCCTAAACTATATTTTCTGTATTTACACACAAGGTGCATTCCGGCTTTGGAGCTTACGGTTGGTTTTGGGGTGAATGGTCCTTATCTAGGATGTCGGGCTTTCTGCTTTAGGGTTTAGTGTGTAGGGTTTGGGCCTAAACCCTAAACCCTAAACCCTAAACCCTAAACCCTAAACCCTAAACCCTAAACCCCTAACCCCTAAAGGTGCAGGGTCAAGGGTTCCGACTTAAGAGCTCCAAGGTTAAGGGAGCAGGGTTTCCAGGGGTGTTCAGGGTTTAGGGTTTAGGGTTTAGGGCTTAGGGAGGGACATGGATTCGGGGTTTAGGGTTTAGGGTTCAATCTTTACGGTTTTGGGCCATATTTTCTCGGCATGAGCCCGAAACCCTAACGGCTTAGCTCTAAATCCTTTGTAAACCTTATAAGGTCAGATTTCAGCCTTATGGTTCCTTTTGGGCACCCGCCGCCTTCGAATAAGGAGCCCTCCCAAAACGGACCGCATTTTACAGAAGTGACCTTCTGGAAACCCATGTGATGGAAGCTCCTGCATGGGCTATTAGACCCTCTAACCCCTTCAAAAGGCCCTAATTTACAGGGTTGGCTAGGGGGCTTATAACCTACATGGGCTATTCTACCCTCTAACCCCTTAAACAGACCCTTAAAAGGGTTGGTTAGGGGGACTATAAGGCCGAATAGCCCATGCTGGAAGGCCGAATAGCCCATGCTGGCTAGTCCGAGGATTCACTGCTAGAGCGGGGTGACTCAGGTTCGCTTGCTATCTCCGGCTCCGTTCTTGACCAAGGCGGCGCGGCACCGCGGATGCCTTAAAAGCATGGGTTCGGGCTTAGGGTTTTTAGGGTTTAGGGTTTAGGGTTTAGGGTTTAGGGTTTAGGGTTTAGGGTTCGGGTTCAGGAAGGGGTGGGGGGGGGGGGGGGGGGGGGGGGGGGAGTTTAGAAGCTTCTATAGGCCTCTGGGTGCAGGGGCGCCCCCCCACCTGAACCCAAAGAAGCTCGAAGCTAAACCGTAAACCCTAAACCCTCTGTAAACCCTAAACCCTAAACCCTAAACCCTAAAACCCTAAACCCTAAAGAAGCTCTAAGCACAAACCCGTGAAACCCTTAAAACTCCTTTTTGAGTCCCGAGGCTCCCGAACCCGTCGACCCCCAACACCCCCAAAAATCTAAATCCTGAACTCCTAAACCCCTCCAAACCCTCTAAACCCTCTAAACCCTCCAAACCCTCTAAATCCTCTAAACCCTCCAAACCCTAAGCCCTAAGCCCTAAGCCCTAAGCCCTAAGCCCTAAGCCCTAAGCCCTAAGCCCTAAGCCCTAAGCCCTAAGCCCTAAGCCCTAAGCCCTAAACCCTAAACCCTAAACCCTAAACCCTAAACCCTACCCTAAACCCTACCGCACCTTTGGACGCCCAGGGGCATTTCCAAACACAGAGGCCCCTGGCCAGGAACAGCTGCAGCAGGCAGGGCCCCAACACAGGAATCGCTGAGAGGCGCCGCATTCCGAGGCCTTATGTTCTTGGCTTTGTAAATTAGGGGTGTAGGGTTTAGGGTTAGGGTTTAGGGTTGAGGGTTGAGGGTTTAGGGCTTAGGGTTCATAGGGTTTAGGGCTCTACACCAACGCTTGCGGTAGAAAGGGTCTCGGAAGCCACCTCTTATTAGAATTTCGGTTTCCAGAACAAAGGCAAATGTTGTCGGCGACGGCCGCAGTACTCACTGAGATGCAAGCAATTCCGAGGACGGTCGTGTAGACGACCAAGGGCAAGATGAGCCACCCCCTATCTGGGCCCTGTGACTGGCGCTGCCAAATGGCCATAAGCGGACAGCTGATAATCATGTACAGGGCCACAAGCCTCGACATCATCTTTAAGATAAAGCACCTTGCGTCCCGGGGGCTCCACCAAAGGATGCAAAGCAGGGCAGCCCGCGCAAGGACAGACATGCACTCGAGAAGCCAGAGAGGAATTGACCAGAGGTGTGCATGGTTCTGCAGGTACACGAACTGTACGAAAATCGTCCAAAGTGAGAGCAAGCATAACGGTACGAGTGCCAGGAAAGGCCAGGCAATCTCAGCACTGCCCGCCTCTGAGACATTTACCCCTCTGCGCGCAATATCTGTAAGCGTCGGTGAGGACATGCCCGCGGCCAGAAGCACATGGATGGCATAGTCTACTGCAGCGGTCTTCTCGCCAATCTCCCGAAAAATCCGTGTGGCGTCAGCTTCTTCTGAGCACGTCGCGTGGGCAATGCTGCCTTGAAAACCAACGCTGAGCTGTTCAGCCTCCAATAGTCTAGCTTGGCCGTTGATGCGATCGAACTCCAGCAGCAAGAAGACACTTATGGCAGCAAGAACTAGCAAGCGCTGCTCCACAACAGGCATAAGGTCAGGAACCTTATGCGGATCGTCCTCCCCGCGATCCAGATCGATGTTTACTATCTTCCAGTAGAAAAGGATAAGGCCACACGCCAGTGCCCCGATCCTATTTAAGACCATGCGGCACCTGTTATGCGTTATGTTGGCACTGACAGCTGCAGCTGCCACAGCCACACACATGGGCATCGGCTGGAATCGGGCTGCAATGTCTCGCAAGCATATGCCTCGGTTGATCTTGAGTTGCTCGGGATCTGGCCACCATCAGGTGCTTCAGTTCTGGTATTCAGCAAATTCTCACAACTCTTAATTCGTCAAAGATGCCGCAAAGCATGCCCAGAAGTCCTGCCAACTAGGTGACCCAAACCCTCAACCCTCAACCCTAAACCCTGAAACACATCAACGGCTGCCTGGTTGTCTACCCCTTGTGTCCGTTTTGCAACCCGTCCTGCTAGGCCCACCCCCATCAGGGCAACGCGGATCTGTTTGCTGTTTGACGGTCTGGCGATCAAGATGATCTTGCCCTCCTCATGGGCCCGGTAGGCCTCGTACCCGCACCACAGCCTGACAGGAGGAATGTCAGGGCATGCGTTGCAACTGGTCATAAGGCAGTCTGTACACCTCACAAAGGGTTTATATGCCCGCCTGGTATAGATACTACAATGGCGGTTGGGAACCACAAGGACGCATGTTGAAGCCTGAAGAGCTATCGCGAAGGGAGACCTGCTGGGAGATTGCAGCAGGCTTCCTATGTCCAAATTTTGAGGGTTCGCAAGCATGCAGCACCAGACGTGCCGTGCACCCGCTGGCCAGGAGTGCAAGACCTTGGACAGAAACTCAAAAACACCCTCCTGCCAGGCGTGGCTGATGAATAAATCGCAGTCCAGGCCGGTCGGATGTCGCATCAACGCCCAGCTCACCTTGCCAGCTCGCTCCGTCACCGGCATGATGTGCTGCCTGTTCACTGTGTAGATGTTTGGCCCATACTGATCATCAGTGTGATCGAAGTCGTCTGCACCATCTGCAGCTGGCCGAATATCCCCACACTGGATGGAATCCCACACCTCCTCCCGCAAATCCAGAAGATCAGCGCGGGTGACGCACCAGCGGTCAGGGGCTACGGACTCATGCAAAGCAAGAGCCTCCAGTGTAGTATACCTCGATGTCGAGCGAGACATGGCTGCTTGTGGAAAGCATAGGAAAGAAACACTCAGTCAAGGCAAAGGCGCTTGATTCTTAGCAACCCGTCTT
This sequence comes from Symbiodinium natans, assembly GCA_905221605.1. Classification (NCBI taxonomy): domain Eukaryota; class Dinophyceae; order Suessiales; family Symbiodiniaceae; genus Symbiodinium; species Symbiodinium natans. The sequence goes on along the minus strand of CAJNDS010000369.1, from coordinate 849,871 downwards.
TGTAGAGTCTCTGTGACGTATATTCGGCACCAGCCCCTAAACCCTAAGCGCTAAACCCTAAACCTTAAAGCTGAACCCTAAACCCTAAACCCTAAACCCTACACCCTACACCCTAAACCCTAAACAAAAGACACTGCTGCAGCCTGAGGGCTGAGAGAATGGGGGTTTCAGGCTTAGGGTTAGGGTTGCGGTACGGGCATCACGTAGCTTGTTTAGGGTTTAGGGTTTAGGGTTGAGGGTTGAGGGTTTAGGGTTTAGGGTGTCGATGCAAAGGCTCTACAGCAAGGAGTGCTCACGACTTTTGTGCAGTCTAGCTCTGAAGTCATGCATGGTCTTCAGGCAGACTCCTCCTCAAGAGAGGATTCGTACGGTGATATACACGGCTCAGCTTCGCTGTCTGTCTCGGAGAAGGTGTTGCAGCAAGTAGGCACACCTCAGCTGTATGTTCCTCGAATAAGATCCTTGTTTACCAAGTGAGCCCTACACAACGATAATCCCTATGAAAGTACATCAGGCCAGAAAGCCTTTTTGGGGCGCACTTTGGTCCCCAAAAATCCATGGTGTCTGAATGGACTCTCCTCAAGCTGTAGCTGATAGGGGTTAGAGCTCTCACTCTCTCACTCTCTCACTCTCTCACCCTCTCACCCTCTCACCCTCTCACCCTCTCACCCTCTCACCCTCTCACCCCTCTCCCTCTCCCTCTCCCTCTCCCTCTCCCTCCCTCTCCCTCTCCCCCTCTCCCTCCCCCTCTCCCTCGCCCATCCCCTCCCCTCCCCCTCTCCCTTCCCCCTCCCCGCCCCCTCCACCTCCTCCCTCTCCCTCTCCCTCTCCCTCTCCCTCTCTCGCGCTCGCTCTCTCTCTCTCTCTCTCTCTCTCTCTCTCTCTCTCTCTCTCTCTCTCTCTCTCTCTCTCTCTCTCTCTCTCTCTCTCTCTCTCTCTCCTTCTCCCAAACCTATACACCCTATAGAAACCCTGAAGACACATGTATGTACATGTCATATATATATATATATGGTTCAATGGACATAAGGCCTTGGCCCTTCGTAGAGTTGAGGGTTCTGGACGAGTTTGAAGGCGGCACTCTAAGGCCCCTCGAACTCAGCGATGGCCGAGGCACCTCGAAACATGCCACTGCCGCGCGCCAGGAACAGCTGCAGCAAGCAACGCCCGCACCCCGGCAGGTACAAGAGGCGGCGCATGCCAATGCCTCTCTGACTCTGCTGTCGCTGGTTCTCCCCTAAACCCGTAAACCGTAAACCCTAAACCCTAACCCCTAAACCCTAAACCCTAAAGCCTGTTCTTGCAAGGCTTGAGCTGAGGTTTGGGGTTTAGGGTCGAAGGTAAGCCCCCAATGAGCCCGTACCACCCCCTAATCTGGTTAAGGGCTTATAGGGTTTCGGGACGTATACACCTTGTTGGGGAGCCATGGTGCTCAGAACTCGATGGCGTGCTTTTCGAGTTTTTGGCGCCTAAGGCCTAAGGCCCCGGTTAAGGCTTCTCCAGACATTCGGCGTGTGCCTCTATAGATAAAGCAAGCCCCTATAACCCTAAACCCTAAACCCTAAACCCTAAACCCTAAACCCTAAACCCTTCCCCAACTAACTTGTTGGAGGTGGGCAGATTCGGTTAGCTCGTTTGCCCACTCCTATTCTATATACCTTACCAGGATGGGCGATGAGGCCGAGTAATCCCCATCATCAACCCTAAACCCTAAACCCTAAACCCTAAACCCTAAACCCCAAACCCTAAACCCTACAACAAAAGGAATTATAAGGTATCTTAATAGCCCAGTAACCATATTATAATAAGGGCACCCCTTTGGGGTGGTTACTTTAGAAGGGAACCCATAACCCAAAAAACGGGGGTAAAGGGTACCACTGGGCTACCAAGGTATAAAAGCATAGCCCATCCTGGTCTGCTTAGGGCCCTTTTTTTTTTTCTTTGGGGGGGGGGGGGGGGGGGGGGGGGGGGGGGGCCCCGGGGGGGGGGGCTGGGGGGGGGGGGGGGAAGGGGGGGATTGCACCGTAGAACAGCCACGAAGCTGCTCGAGCTGATGGGCATGGGCAGTCTGTGGGTTTATTAGAGTTGCAGAACGGCCCCGCTGTTGATAACCAGTGCAGAACTCCCATAAAGAATCTGAGGTGCGTCTTTTGGGGTTTACCTTCGGGACCAGATGAACCCTAAAATTGGGGTCACATACCCTATAGACTACTAGCATCCCTGCTACCGTAAAGCCTCTTAGGGCTCATTTGGTCCCCACAATTGGGGGGGTGGGGGAGTCGAAGATGAGCCGAGATGCAGGCAAACCCGAGAATCGTGGTGTAGACCAGCAGCGGCAGAGCAAACCATCCTTGACGCGGCGCAGCCGTCTGCAATGCCTTCAGCTCCCAAACCGCCAGGAACGGACAGGCCGCGACGACATAGAGCGCCACAATCCTTAAGGGGACGAAATGAGCCCTAAACTTGGGGGTCATATACCCTGACTACTATAATTCCTATTAAGGTACTATGAACCATAAAAACCCTTTTAGGGTTCATAACTCGTCCCCAAGGATCTTTGCCATCATCTTCAGGATGAAGCATCGCTCATCGCGCGGGCTCCGCCAGAGAATCACAAGCAGCGCGGCGCGCACCAGGAAGGCCAGGAGCTCCAAGACCCAGAGGGGGACGATCGAAAGGTAGATGTCATCATTCAGGTACACCTTAAGTCGAGTTGTCCGGAAGACCACCCTTCCTGAAAGACCTCCAAACCTCACAAGACCTCAACAATTAACAAGGGTTTAGGGTTTAAGGTCAAAGGTTTAGGGTCAAAACACCAAAAGCCCGTAAACAGGCTAAACATGCTGGACCCAGGACTATAGCCTAACCCTAAACCCTAAACCCTCAAGTTGAAAGAGGGGAAGAGCGGAGTGAGCATCTGACCCAAACCCTTTTCGAACCCTAAACTCTTTTCAACCCTAGCCCTACACGCCAGAACTCTACAGCCTGTTTAGGCCTACGTAACCCTGAATTAACCCTAAACCCTAAACCCTAAACTTGGCCCTAAACGCTAAACCCTAAACCCTAAACCCCTGAATCTGCCCAAGAGGCGATGTCCACGTAGATCGACCAGAGGGTCTCCAGACTGAGTGGAACCAAGGCCACGAAGGGAAAAGCAATCACAGCATAGCCCGCGCTGCGTACCTGAATTGGGTTTAGGGTTTAGGGTTTAGGGTTAGGGTTTAGGGTTTAGGGTGTAGGGTCTAGGGTTTAGGGTTTAGGGTTTAGGGTTTAGCGTTTAGGGTTTAGGGTTTAGGGTCTAGGGTTTAGGGTGTAGGGTTTAGGGTGTAGGGTGTAGGGTTTAGGGCTGGGTTTACGGTTTAGGGGGAGGTTTTTGTTCAGGTCTTTGGCTGACAAAAAACCCTGGGGGCCTTGAGGGCCGATACGGCACGCGGTTTAGGGTTTAGGGTTTCGGGTTTGGGGTTCGGGGTTTAGGGAATTTTGGTGCCCTTCAGCCTTGAGAAGACGATTGCTGTGTGTACCTATAAAAACACCCAGTTATTGTTCTTTGTTTGGCGTGGCTACCTCTCATCGTTTTGTCCTACCCCGATCCTGACCATAGACTCCGGGGATTCTAGTATCCCAAAAAAGTGTAAAGTGTGCTCACTCAGCTACTAAGTAGAGGTATAGAGCCTGGGGTCATTTGAGTTCGAGGCTCGTCTTTGCCTCACCTACAGGCCTCCCTAAACCCTAAACCCTAAACCCTTATAAACCCTAAACCCTAAACCCTAAACCCTAAACCCTAAACCCTAAACCCTAAACCCTAAACCCCTCTGTTTGCAGTTTAAGGCGTTAAAGGCTGGTTCGCTTCTGGGTGGGAAAGCAGGTCCTGGCTTGGAACTACCTTAAGAACCCAAAACCCAAAACCTAATTGGTTTATAGTTTAGGGTTTAGGGTTTTTGTAGCTTATGAATACAAGAACCCTTATAGGAGTCTTAAGTCTTAGGCAGCCTCCTTTTTTGTAGGTTTTGGTTTCTCTAGTATGGCGTGGTGGGTAGAGAGCTTCGGTTGCTGAGGAACATCGACCCCTCCGCGCGCAATCTCCCTCAGAGTGGGCGATGACATGCCAGCTGCAAGCAGCACATGGATGGCGTAGTCCACAGCCCCCATCTTCTCGCCAATCCTTGGGGACGAGATATGAACCCTAAAAGGGAGTTATAGTAGTCAGGGGTATATGACCCGAAAAGGAGCTTTATGGAGCTTCATGGCTCATATACCCCTAATAGGAGATATAGTAGTCAGGGGTATATGACCCGCAGTTTTAGGGTTCACAACCCTAAACCCTAAACCCTAAACCCTAAACCCTAAACCCTAAACCCTAAACCCTATTCGTCCCCAAGGAGCTCCCCCAGAATTCGTGCGGCATCCGCGGCTTGGGAGCACGTCGCGCGCGCGATGCTGCCTTGATAGCTGCGGCTGAGCTGCCGGGCCTCCTGAATTCCTTGGGAAGGAACTATGAACCCTAAAAGGGCTTTGTGGCTCCGAATTATGAACCCTAAAAGGGCTTTATGGCTCATATACCCTTAATAGGAGTTCTAGTAGTAGAGGGTATATGAACCCTAAAAGGGTTTATGGCTCATATACCATAGTAGGAGTTATAGTAGTCAGGGGTATATGACCCTAAAAGGGCTTTATGGGGCTCATATACCATAATAGGAGTTCTAGTAGTAGAGGGTATATGACCCCAAAAGGGCTTTATGGCTCATATACCATAATAGGAGTTATAGTAGTCAGGGGTATATGACCCCAAAAGGGCTTTATGGCTCATATACCATAATAGGAGTTACAGTAGTCAGGGTATATGACCCGCAATTTTAGGGTTCACAATTCGTCCCCAAGGTTCTTGCCAGGCCATTGACGCGGTCGACCTCCAGCCTTGGGGACGACATGAACCCTAAGAGGGTTTTTATGGCTCATACGCCTTACTATAGGTTTCAGAGTAGTATAGGGTATATGACCCGAATTTAGGGTTCATTTCGTCCCCAAGGAGCAAGAAGAAGAAGGTCATTGCGGCCAGAATCATGAAGCGCTGCTCCACGAAGGGTATGAGGTCAGGCATGCCAGTGGCATGCTTGTGCTCGGAGTTGGAATAGTCGAAGTTCAGAGTTTGCCAGCGGAGGAGCATGATGCCGCACGCCCATGCGCCCGTCCTGTTTAGCATCTTGCGCCACCAGTTGTGGTTGATGTTGGCGCTGATCGATGCAGCCGCCACGAGGATGCACAGCGGAATCGGCTGGATCTGAATCGTTCGCATTGGCAGACCTCGGATGCTCCCCGTTTGAGAAGGAAGTGCGTCTCAGGCAGGGTTTCATGGACGAGTAAACTGGTGGGAGTTTCCGAAATTCGGGGTACCTTCTAATTCTAGTTCATGGTTGGGATAAAATGTACTTGTTCATTCCTTATTGGGTTCAAGTACTCTTAAACATGTAAAATGCTACCCAACTATGACAGAGTATTGGGTTCTTATCACAAGGGAATCCTACTCGTTGGGGCTCTATATTAAGGGTCCCTTATTTGCGGAAACCCCCAAGGTGAGAACAGGTGCAAGAGGATCCAAGGTGCCGCACACCATGCCGAATTGTCCTGGTCACCGGGACTGTGCAATCGCCTAGCCTCCTTTGGCGTCTATCCCTCTGAAATTACCGGACACAGCAACTACATCCTAAACCCAAAATCCTAAACCCTAAACCCTATAAACCCTAAACCCTAAACCCTAACCCCTAAACCCTAAACCCTAAGCCCCTAACCCCCTAAACCCGGTGTCCTGCTAAGCTCGCTCCAATCAGCGCCGCGCATATCTCCCTGCTGTTGGAAGCCCGAGCAATCAAGATCGTCTTGCCTTCCTCGTGGGCGCGGTAGGCTTCGTACCCACACCACAGCCTGACTAAAAATCACTAAACCCTAAACCCTAAACCCTAAACCCTAAACCCTAAACCCTAAATCCCCTCCCCCCCCTCCCCCGTCTTGGTGTCCAGGCCTGGTGTAGATAGGGTTTAGGGTTTAGGGTTTAGGGGCCTGCCAGCCTGGTGTAGATACTACAGTGGCGGTTGGGCACCACAAGGACGCACGTCGAAGCCTGAAGTGCCAGCGCAAACGGCGAGCTGCTGGGAGATTGCAGCAAGCCTTGGGGACCAAACGAACCCCTAAGATTGGGGGGGGGGGGGGGGGGGCATGTACCCTCTACTACGATAATTCCTATGAAGGTATATGTACCATAAACCCTTTTAATTGTTGTTATTACGGACTGAAGTGTAAGCACAATAAAACCTTTAGGGTTCGTTGAGTCCAAGGAGCTGCTAATATCCAAGTGCTGTGGGTTGGCCAGCATGCAGCACCAGACGTGCCGTGCACCCGCTGGCCAGGAGTGCAAGACCTTGGACAGAAACTCAAAAACGCCCTCCTGCCAGGCGTGGCTGATGAATAAGTCGCAGTCCAGACCTTTCGGATGTCGCATCAAAGCCCAGCTCATCTTCCCAGCTTGCGCCGTCACCGGCATGATGTGCTGCCTGTTCACTGTGTAGATGTTTGGCCCAAACCTGGGTTGCCCAGTAACCTGGGATTAAACAGGGTGCCCTTTTTTGCTTAAAGGGGTTTATAAGGGAACCTAAACCCCCCAAAAAGGGAATAAGGGCACTACTGGGCATCCTAGAAACTCATCGTCGGAGGAGTCGAAGTCGTCTGTATCGTTGTCAGCTGGCCGAATGTCCCCGTGCTGGATGGCCTGCCACACCTTGGGGACGAAATGAACCCCAAAATTGGGGCCAGATACCCTGTGCTTCTGTGACTCCCATTAAGGGTATATGAACCCTAAACCCTAAACCCTAAACCCTAAACCCTAAACCCTAAACCCTTTGAGGGTTCATATTCGTCCCTAATGGCACCTCTTGCCGCAGAAAGAGGAGGTCAGTGCGGGTGACGCACCAGCGGTCAGGGGCCACGGACTCGTGCAACGCAAGCGCCTCCCGCGTGGCCGATGCGCGAAGCGTGGCCATTTGCCCGAAGCCAAACGGGAGCAACCAAAAATTGGAAAGCAAATTTGGGATGTCTGGGTGTAGGTCCTTATGATGACAAGGGCTGGCATTAGAACCGTGCTAGGGGGAATGTGCAGAACAGTCTGCGACTGGAAACACACTCGCTCGTATGCCTGGAAACCCGACCTTACAAGTGGCAGCCTCTGACCTATCTAGTCAATTCAAATCGAAACTGTGGCCCTAACCCTTTGTACTAAACCCTAAACCCTAAACCCTAAACCCTAAACCCTAAACCCTAAACCCTAAACCCTAAACCCTAAACCCTAAACCCTAAACCCTAAACCCTAAACCCTAAACCCTAAACCCACCCTACATGGAACCCGCTGAGTTCGCATTCAGGGTTTAGGAGGCCCAATCGAGGAGCGTGGCTTCCCTAATCAGGCGACAGCCTGTGGTCTGACCATGGTCAAGGGTTTAGGGTTTAGGGCTAGGGTTTAGGGTTTAGGGTTTAGGGTTTAGGGTTTAGGGTTTAGGGTTTAGGGTTTAGGGTTTAGGGTTTAGGGTTTAGGGCTTAGGGCTAGGGTTTAGGAGTTTAGGGGTTTAGGGGTTTAGGGCTAGGGTTTAGGGGTTTAGGAATTTAGGCGTTAGGGTTTAGGGCTTAGGGTCGGCCTGAGCAAGCTGGTCTTTTCGTGCGCGCACGGACGGCTGAAACAACAAAAAAAGTCCTTGATGACGAAATGAATCCCAAAATTGTAACCTACACTACTAGAATTCCTATTAAGGTATGAACCGTCCACCCTTTTCGGGTTCATGTAGTCTCCAAGGATGTCAAAAAAAACTCATGAAACTGACAAAGTCCGAACACACTAACTATAGAAGACTGCAAGACCCAAAATGCACAATACTCTGGATTGCTTAGGTCCTCCCCCTAACAAAATTCACTGTTAAATTCACACAACCCACTCCAAGCCGCATATTCTGAAATTTACTCCTGCGGTCTCGGGCTTACCTTGAGAGCCCAAACCCTACATTTTGCAGGCCCCCTGGCAATCCTACAAGGGGGCTTGTTGTCATAAGAACAATAACGACAAGCTAGAAACAAAGTCCAGTAGAGCTTACAATCTACAGGCTCGAGGTCAGACTCTGGGTACTTTAGTTCTGAGCCATGTGCCATGCAACCCTAAACCCCAAACCCTAAACCCTGAACCCTAAACCCTAAACCCTCAACCCTAAACCCTAAACCTGACTTGGGGGGGGGGGGGGGGGGGCTCTTGGCCCTGTAAGATTCCTAGACAATATCCTCTTAGGCCCAGCTGATGGTGTAGGGCCTAGGGTGATGCTTTTTGTCCTCAAGAATAAGGGATATTCAGGAAGGACCCCCTATAACCTTTATATATACATATATATATATACATACCTTATATAGCCCCGTATATACCTAAGTAGCCCCCAAGTAATCCCTAAACAAGCCCTAAGGTCCCTTATAAGGGTCCCTCTTCTAGTCCCTTGCGGGCAAGGCTGAGGCCAAGGGCCTCCTTTAGTGACGGTGGCTGTCTGGTTCATGGGCTGCTGAAATGGGGACTCAGCCCCGAACCCCTAAAACCCTAAAACCCTTTACGACCCCCCCCCCCCCAAAAAAAAAAAAAAAAAAAAAAACCTAAATCCCCTTACATCCTGAGTTCTTAATCTTGCCCTGAACAACCATGAGACACATATTTGGGCATGTGGTGACTTATCGTGAATCCTAAGCCCTAAACCCTACATCCTAAACCCTAAACCCTAAACCCTAAACCCTCAGGAAGCTGGCATCGGACATGTGGGACAAGGTGGCTCGAAGCTTGATGGCATGATACTGGCGCAGGGTACCCTGCAAACCCTACACCCCCAAACCTCCAAACCCAAAAGTACCTCCCATAAACCTCCTAAGCCTAAACCCTAAACCCTAAACCCTAAACCCCTAAACCCTAAACCCCCACTGTCAGAAGCCGCCTCGGAAAGACCTGCTCCGACGCCACGACGAAACGCCTCGCCAGCTCCACTCGCAGAGTGGGCTCGGAGTCGCTATGCTGCCTCGAGAGAGAGTAGAGGGTTTAGGGTCTAGGGTTTAGAGTTTGGGGGTTTTAGGGTTGAGGGTGTTGGGGTGGTTTTAGGGCAGTCTTGGGGGGGTGAGAGGGGGTATAGGAGGTTTAGGAGGTTTCTTGGGTGGTTCGGGTGCTTAGGAGGTTGAGCGTTCAGGGTTGAGGGGGCCGATGTTTTTGCCACTCGCCTAGCCAGGCACCGCGGGGCAAGCAGTTGAGGGCTTAAGGGTTTGCAGGGGCCTGATTTCAGGAACCCTTTTGCCCCACGCTAAACCCTAAACCCTAAACCCTAAACACGCCATGCGCCTGTACAGCCTCACCAGCAACTCCTCCTTCTGCAGGATCTCAGCAGTCCTTCCCACGCGACGGGCTCTTTGGTGTGGAGGTTTGAGGGTGTAGGATGTGCATGGGGTTCAGGTTTCTAGAAACCCTAAACCCTAAACCCCAAACCCTAAACCCTAAACAACCCTATTAACACTGGCGGAAGGTGAAGGGCTTCGGAGTCTACGTCGAAGAGGCGAGGTCAAGCGTAGGTGTTTAGAGGCTTGTGCCGAGCCATCCAGACGGTGGGACATCTGCCTGACAGTCTGCTTTATGCCCTAAACCCTAAACCCTAAACCCTAAACCCTAAACCCTAAACCCTAAACCCTAAACCCTAAACCCTAAACCCTAAACCCTAAACCCTAAACCCTAAACCCTTGCCACCATGCCTTGAAACTCAGGGTACTGCAGGACGCTCCTTGCCGCGGTCCATGCGCAAGGCGATGGAGCCGAGCAGGGCGATGCTAGCACAACATCGGCCTCTCCTTGGCATCCGCCATTGTGAGGGTTTAGGGTTTAGGGTTTAGGGTTTAGGATTTAGGGTTTAGGGTTTAGGGTTTAGGGTTTAGGTTTAGGGTTAGGCCAGAATAGTCCCTAAACCATAAACCCTAACACCTAACCCCTAAACCCTCAGCCCTAAACCCACCTTCTTAGGCTCAGTCCATATTCTGAACTGCCTTCACGTGAACCCGACGAGCTCCACTCATGGGTGCTCTACCGAGGAGCAAGCTCGAAATATACACCAGTTGAAAAGATGCTGGCAATAAGCACGACCCCAATTAATGGGGATGTTCCCCTTATACTAACAGTCCTGAATAGGGGTTATCATAAGGGGTACACAAATTCCTATTGAGGACTGCCAGTATAAGGAGGAGCATCCCAACAAATTACCATCATCAGAAGCAGAATCATAAAACAAAAGGAGCTGATAGGAATTCCGAACTGTCGAACGCTTCAAAGATCAGAAAGTCTAGGCACTTTGAAATTTCGCAATCCCGCGGCAGTGTGAGTACCAGACAAAGAGAGAGAGAGAGAGAGAGAGAGAGAGAGAGAGAGCCCTACTATGTGCGGATCTTATATACATACATACATCTATGAATGTTTTTTCTTTTTCTTCATGTTCTTCTTCTAATGCTGTGCTCGAGCACAACCCTAAACCCTAAACCCTAAACCCCGGAGTACCTGCTCCCGCATCGGCTGCCAGCTGGCGGCTGCCTACCTGCATGGAGGGCTCTACTTCAAGTCACATCCTTATAAGTTCAGGGGCTCCTTATTCCCTCAACCCTTATCAACCCTAAACCAGGAGGGGCTCCGGAAAGCTGAATGACTTCGCTGAAGCACGGTTTCAGTTGGGATCCTGCTTGCCCCTTCTGGGGATGAGGATACGTCCGAACTCAGCAAGCACCTAGTCGTAGCCCCAATTTGCCCCTGAACCCGTTTCCAGCAGGCTTCCTAAGCCCTAATCACCCCTAGCTTGGGGACCAAATGAACCCCAAAATTGTGGTGACCACTAGAACCCGTTTGAAGGCCTATGAAGCCATAAACCCGTTTAGGGTGCATTGGGTCCCCGAGGTATAGGCCCTGGTTATACTACGGAGTCGCGGACCAAGATACCTCGCAGCAGCGAAAGGCACGACACGAGTCGAAGGGCAGGCTGCAGCGTTGGCAGCCGCAAACGAAGGCCTCTCTCTTATAGGGTTTAGGGTTTAGGGTTTAGGGTTTAGGGTTTAGGGTTGCGGGTTGAGGGGTTTTCATAGGGTTCTGAAGGGAGGGGGAATACAGGGGGGGTATGGAACCTGAATACTCCCCACCGCTCCCTAGGGCTGCATGAAGCAGCCTGGGGACGTGTCCGTCGTTTTGGCTTAAGGCTTGGGCCTCAGAATTTCTTTTAGGGCTTAGGATCTTGTTTCAAAAAAGAAATGAGCACGCAAGATGACAAGGCTTCGGCAGATCACCGGCATCGTGTCCGAGGATGTATAGACAGAGCCGTCGCATAACCCTAGACTCACCGCTCAGGCCGCCCCGGGCGGCACTTAGCCTACACGCCATTCCACGGCCAACCCCCTTTGTTGAACCCGGTTTGCCGTAAATACACCCCGAACCGAAACCCTACACCCCTAAAACCCTACACCCCTAAATCCTTTTACTATAGACCCTTCTGACCCAAAACCCCAAACCCCAAACCCCAAACCCCAAACCCCAAACCCCAACACCTAAACCCCAAACCCCTTAACCCTAAACCCTAAACCCTAAACCCTAAACCCTAAACCCTAAACCCCATACCGTAAACCCTAAACCCCAAACCCTAAACCCCAAACCCCCCAGCTCAAGAAGACGTGGCTGCGGGCGAGCCTTCGAGATTTCGAGGCGTTTCCGCCGCTCGAAGGTTGCCTTCATCTTCTGTCTTCGGTTTTTGTTTTTGCTTCCTTTTTTGTTTTTAGGGTTTAGGGTTTAGGGTTTAGGGTTTAGGGCGTAGGGTTTAGGATGTTTATGCAGTTGATAAGGGGGTTATAGGGCTTTAGGGTCTTGGGGTGTTTATGGTTTTGGGGCTTTAGGGTTTGCGAGGGTTTTAGGGTTTAGGAGTTTATAGGGTTTATAGGCGTTAGAGGGTTTATAGGGTCAATAGAGTTTTAGGGTTTTAAGGTTCAGGGTTTGTTCGGGTTTGAGGGTTTAGGGTTTGCTGGGGTTTTGAGGGTTTTAGACTTTATATGGCTTCAGAGCTTTGGGCTTTTATGGTTTAGGGTTTGTTCGGGTTTTAGAGTTAATATGGCTTCAGAGCTTTAGGGTTTTAGAGTTCATAGGGCTTTAGATTTTTAGGGTTTTAGAGTTTGTAGGGCTTCAGAGTTTTAGGGTTTAGACTTTAGGGTTTGAGGGGTTAGTTTGTTTGGGATTCAGGGTCTTAGGGCTGTAGGGTTTTAGGATTTAGGAGGCTTATTCTTAATTTCCACCACGATTGTAGGGTTTTGGGCTGAAGGCTTTGTAGTATAGGGTTTTGGGGTTGGGGGGGTTTGGGGAGGGGTTTTAGGGCGTGGGGTTTAAGGACGGAGGCTTTGGGCTTTGGGGTGATAGCCTAAACCCTAAACCCTTAAGTACCCTAAACCCTAAACTCTAAACCCGAAGCCCTAAACCTTAAACCCTAAAACCCTTCTGATACAGGGTTTGAGGGTCCTGAAGGGGCTGTAAGCTCTGGGAGGTGTAGAGCTTAAGTCGTGAAGCCAAACGTGGCCTCAAAGAGCTCCTCATCTGAGAGGTAGCTGATCGTCACCTCCTCCCCGACCTCCATAGGGTTTAGGGCTTAGGGTTTAGGGTTTGGGGCTTCCCTCAAAACTCAAAACAAAATCCGAAATTGCCCTTACAAGGAAGAATATGTTAATCTTTTTTTTTTTTTTTTTGGGGGGGGGGGGTTTCTTCAGCAATTGGTAGAATAGGGTTTCTGGTTTCCCTACACTATAGGACCGGCTTGGGGTGTAGGAGTTTCTCGTTGTCTTGAGGTTCATACAACCCGACACACGGCAAAAAAACACACGGCCAAATCCCGCGACGTGTCACCATCTACAGCAAAAGATCGGGCCTGGGGCCCTCTCAAGTTGACCCAGGATTGAACAAAACTTGAGGGTTGCACCCCAAAAGCATCAACCTTTCGGGACCAAGTGAACCTTACAATTGGGTCGTGATACCCTGTACTCCTAGAACTCCCACTGGGGTACACCTAAGGAAGCCTACAGACTCTGGCGCCTGGGGACTTCACGAACTTCTTGGGAAACCCAACAATTTAGCTACATGGTCCCTTGGTATGGGCCCTTGAACGGGGGGCCCATACTGCAGAACCCTTTGTTGGAAGTGAGGGACCATTCCAAAAAACCTATAACTATACTTAGAACAGCAGGTTGAGAAAATGTCCTAAACCCCAAACCCGAAACCCTAAGCCCTAAGCCCTGAACCCTAAACCCTAAACCCTATGCTGGTTGTGCCGAGGCTCCTCAATGGGACGCCGAGCTCGCAGCTCCAGCATGTCTTTGCTGTTCGTGGTCCAGGTGGCGTTTGGGTTGCAATCCTCAGGACGACATGCCCTGCCTTACCTCCGAAACAAAGCCTTTAAACCCTAAACCCTAAACCTTAAACCCTAAAACCCTAAACCCTGCAAGCCCTAAACCCTAAACCCTAAACCCTAAACCCTAAACCCTAAACCCTAAACCCTAAACCCTAAACCCTAAACCCTAAACCCTAAAGGCCATGGCTTAGGCCTCAGCGATATGAACTGAACTTGCATTGCCTCCTCATTCTTGGCTGAGTTAACTCGGGCAAGAAGGGAGCGTTTGGGTTTAGGGTTTAGGGTTTAGGGTTTAGGGTTTAGGGTTTAGGGTTTAGGGTTTAGGGTTTAGGGTTTAGGGTTTAGGGTTTAGGGTTTAGGGTTTAGGGTTTTTTTCGCTTTAGGGTTTAGGGTTTCGGAGCTTGTAGTGTTTTCTCATACCCCAAAAAAAGTAACGGTTACAGGTTGCCGAAGTAGCACCTAAGCTCTCAACCTTGGACCATGCGTCGTGCGAGTGGAACGACGTCCGGAAATAGATGGCCGAACTGATGGGGTCCTTTTCGGAAGCGTCTCTGGGCTATAAGGGTCTTAGGATTTAGGGTTTAGGGCGGTGGGGGGGGGGGGCCTTTTGTTCGCGCTTGTCTTGCAGCCTACCCAAGTTTACCGTGTTATCACTGTTTATGCGCCAGAGTTCCGGCAACTTGGGGCCAGACGCCTGAACATGTTCGTATACTTCGGGGACCAAATGAACCTTAAGATTGGGTGTCATCTACTCTGTACTACTAGAACCCCGATTGAGGTAAGCATCAACCCTTGTTGGGTTGCTTTGGAAAAGTTTAGGGACCTGGGACTCTGTTTACCTACAGTTTCGCAGTCACTACCCTTACTTGATATTAGATATAACTCATAAAACCCAATAGAACTGTGTAGCTACCCTAAGTTAATTGGATATAACCCATAAAACTGTAGGTAGCGAGGGTCCCAGGTAGGGTTCAAGTTTGAGGACACTCTGGGGGGGGGGGGGGGGGGGGATCACTTGTTGGACGATGGCTGGGCCTCGCCACACTCGAAGCTGTTGAACTTCCAGACCTGACACGTGGCGGGTTTGCAGAGGCTTGGTTCTAGGGTTTAGGGCTTCATGGCTCTTCAATGAGCCCCTCTTCTTGCACCAGGACTTGTGCAATCGCCTGAAACTTTGAGCGCACGGACACTCCGTGCTTAACAGAAACCTGAACCCCAAACCCAGTTGCGGGTGTTTGTCTTTTTTCTGTTTTTTTTTTTTTGGGGGGGGGGGGGGGGGGTAGGGGTAATTTATTGGGGTCTTACTGTAACGGAATCCTGCTATTTGGGGGGGCTCGGTTTTAGGGCCCCCATATAAGCTCTAAAACCCCTCCCCGGGTCTCTGTAGGAAATCTACAAGAGCACGCCAAGGTTTCGGGCTCTCAAGGGGATTTAGGTTGTACGCGTCGGTCTCGCGCTTCTGTAACAGGGCTTAGGGTTTAGGGTTTAGGGTTTAGGGCCTGCCAAGGGGGCCAGGTCAGGTGATGGTGACTTCTTCCTTCCCGGACCCCATTAGCAAACCCCCCTAAACCCACGGGGGCTTCCCTGCACCCCAAACACCCGAAACAACCCCAAACCCTATCACCTAAACCCTGAACCCTAAACCCTGAACCCTGAGCCCAACCCTCATCCCTAAACCCTAACCCCTAAACCCTAAACTCTAGACCCTAGACCCTAAACCCTAAACCCTAAACCCTAAACCCTAAACCCTACCCAAATGAAGGCTCTCCCCAAGCCTGCAACAGCTTCCATACCTTCTCGGCGGCCTTCCGGAATGCAGGGCGGGCTTGGGGTTTAGGGTTTGGGGTTTGGGGTTTAGGGTTTAGGGCTCTATGGGCTCGGGAGTTCAGAGTTCGGGCTTGTCCAGGTTTTGAGTTTAGGGTTTAGGAGTTAGAGGGTTTAAAGGCTTTAGAGGTTTTGGAGGGTTTAGAGGGTTTAGAGTCTAGAGGGTTTACAGAGTTTAGGGCAGGTAATGGGATCTCTCAAGGGACTATGCCCCGTCACCCTTCTCAGAGCGCGCAATGCGTGGAGAGGGGCAGGGCGCTCGACCAAACGACGCCCCCAACCCTAAACCCTAAACCCTAAACCCTAAACCCCAATCCCTCAACCACAAAAAGTTCCTGGAACCCTGCACGCTGATTGCCATTTCAAGATCTTCATGGGGCCCATCTGAGGCGTGTCCAATAATGTCGTATCCAGGAACGGCCACCCTGGTTTCTATGAAGCTGAGACTCCCTTGACTCTAAATACTTGGAAGTTCAGGGTACTTATAGCCCCAACTATAACTGTACTGATAAGCCCCCTAAAGTCCTCTAAGGAGGTTCTAAGTTGACATTATAATTGTGGTAAGCACCCATGAACCCCCAAGTAGACCCGGAAAGTGTTCATGGTAGTGGCCTTATTGAGCATTGTATACCTTTAACCCGTAAAACTGTAGATAAAGAGGGTCCCAGGTCGGGTATAGGATCCCAGCTCTAGGTTTCACTTGCTCCCAAAGTAACCCCACAAACCTTAGAAACCATATACAAGCCCTATACAGAACCTATACCCTATATAAACCCCAGAAAGCCTAAACACCCTAAACCCTAACCCTAATAAACCCCAAACCCTAAACCCTAAACCCTGAGCCCTAAATCCCCTAAATCCCTAAGCCCCAGCCTCCGTCGGCCCAGAAAGTTCATCCAGCACCGAAGACAAGGCTTTCACGGCGCCGGGCTTTCTTGGAGTGCAGCTTCGGGGAGTGCCGGGAGGATGGGTTTGGGGTTTGGGGTTTGGGGTTTGGGGTTTGGGGTTTGGGGTTTGGGGTTTGGGGTTTGGGGTTTGGGGTTTGGGGTTTGGGGTTTGGGGTTTGGGGTTTGGGGTTTAGGTGTTGGGGTTTGGGGTTTGGGGTTTGGGGTTTGGGGTTTGGGCGATTGGTTTAGGTTTAGGGGTTTGGGGTTTAATTCTTCATTGGGTCTTCGGGTAAGGGTTCGGCTGAGGCTCTTAATGGTAAAGATATGGTTTTATGTGCAAAAAATGACAAGTGTAAGCATTTTTGTGCCGGCCTCATGTGAAAATTCATATGTCGCAACGCCATTTGGAAGAAACAAGCTTTCTGCTCCAAAAGTTGCGAACCCCACTCTGAAGCCCGAAGCCCTGTGCCCTCCATGATTGCGCATCGGACGTCAGAGTCCGATGAACATGGAAGGCGTCGGAGGAAGGTAAATTGCTTACAGTGCTTGACCTCGAAACCCCAACACGCGTGCTACTGGCATCCACATGAGTTGTCTTACAAGTTGGTGGAAATTATGGGGAGTCTCCTGCGCAGGGTGCAGCAGCCGTGAATCACGAATGTGGCTACGCAGGGTCTCAACCCTAAACCCTAAACCCTTTTGCAACAGGAAACCCTAAACCCTAAACCCTAATCCCTAAACCCTAAACCCCAACCCTGCACCCCATCACTTCCATCCGGTAGCTCTTCAGGGGTGCAAAGTAGCAGCAGCTGCTGCTGCAGGCCTGTTGGGTGCTTAAACAGGGTCCCAGGCTCAGTTTAGGGTTTAGGGTTTGGGGTTTAGGGTTTAGGGGTCCCAGGCTCAGGGTGTACCGCCTGGTTCTTAGTAGGGAATGAGGGAATGAGGGTCCTATATATATATATATACATACATATATATATATATATACCCTTTAAGGGATGATGTAGGGCCGTCATTCCCTCATTCCCTGCTAAGAACCAGCCAGATGCACCAAGAACCCGAATGGCGACGCCGCTGGGGGCCGTTGGCTGTTGGGACTCGGGCTTGTGAGGAGTCAGTGGAGATAAGTTGGCAGATCAGACACCTCACCAGCTCAGTGACCCAAGTGAGTCCGGGAATGTCCGACAACATGTGCTAGGAACAAGTCCAGGCGTCCCTCAGTCGTAAAGATCCGCCTCAAAAACCTCCCAAAGTCCGAAACCCT
Source organism: Symbiodinium natans (assembly GCA_905221605.1). NCBI lineage: Eukaryota > Dinophyceae > Suessiales > Symbiodiniaceae > Symbiodinium > Symbiodinium natans. Next base: position 832,436 of record CAJNDS010000369.1, on the reverse strand, counting down.
AAACCCTAGACAAACCCTATTGTGAGCTTGCGGCTCAACTAGTGAAAGGGCCTTCCGAGATGATGGAGAGCCCGGGAAGGGGCGGCCGACGGTCGAAGTCCGACGCAGTAAGACAGTTCAAGGCATACCAGTACCTCAGTTCACGGTAGCCTCCCTTCCCAATTCCTCAAGGCGCCAACTAGCCCAAAGTAGGCATTACCTACAGAGCTGGTGTTATTTGTATACTTGGAGCCCTACGGATTTGGTTCGGTACCGATGAGAATGTGGAGCCATGGGGGCCTTAGATGGCGCTCCCAAAGAAAAAGAATCGTAATTTGGAGATATACAATGTTGATTCGCCTATACACAGGCCCCGATACATAAAACCTTGATCTTGGGTCCAGCTTACTCGTGGCATCCGAGTGCATCCACTCTGTGTGGGTGGCAAAACCCAAAACCCTGGCCCTTTGTTTCCACCTATTTCCTTATAGACGGGGGGGGGTATCTCCTATAGTCAGGATTCTAAGGTTTAGGATGGTTGTATTTGTCGGGAGACCCCCACCAATGTGTGGGTTCAGGGTTTAGGGTTTAAGGGTGGAAAATACCCGAAGCCCCTCCGCAGCCAACCGGCCAGCGCGCCGGATAGTCGAGGCTGCCCGAGGCAGCCAGCGCCTCTAGGCGCAGATAGGCCTCGCTCGCTGCCTGCTCCTGGCAAGCTTGGGTTTATAGTTTCGGGTTTAGGGTTGGAGTTTAGGGTTTAGGGATTACCTGAACCCTACCCCCTAAACCCTGAAACCGGTAGCAGCCAAAAAGCCACGAAGTCCCTAACTCCTCAAGCCCTAAAACCCTGATGTTGGGGGGTCTCTAGAATAGATTCCTTTAAGGAGTCTTGGTACCCCAAAAGAGCCCCCTTAAAGTCAGATCCCCAGTTCTGGAAATCAGGGTCTTCGAGGTCCTTCTTTTTCAGGCTGCCCTACTGTATGTAGGACCCCCAATCAGGGACCCTCATTTGGCCCTCTAGGGTGCGGGGCTTAGGGGTTTTAGGGCAACCCTATACCCCAAAACCCAAAAACCCTTTTGCATCTGGCCTGCTGTGACTCTGCCAGGTGACCGATACTGACTACTCAACGCCGTAAGCGAGGAAACCTAAGATGTCTGGGCGGGGGAGGCCCAGACCCCTGCCAAGGCTCCTCGACGACGTGCAGCGGCGGCTCCACGTAAATCGTTTCCTCATGGCGTCATGGGCTTCCTTGGGGGCCAAATGAACCCTAAACCCTGGACACAAACCCTTCTAGACCCAGGAGTAAGCCAGGAACAGAAAGCTCGCCTGTTGTTGATTTAAACAAAAAGCAACAGGGGCCTTCTCTTGATCCGAGCCTTTTTTGCATCCACGCCTGTGAGACTGCCAGGCTCTTGCTTGAACAGAACATCTCAGGAAGGACAGCTATCAAGAGTACTTTTCGGGAGACTAGCAGTCCTTAATAGGGATTATCGTACCCCCTAGCATAATCCCTACAAAGGACTGTTGGACTGTTAGTATAAGGGCACCCTTTTTGGGGTGGGTTAATCGTTTCCCCCTAATATTAAACCCTTTTTGGGGTGGGTTAATCGTTTCCCCCTAATATTAAACGGCCCCCCCCCCCGCCCCCCCAATAGAAATTCGAAATGTGTTTTTATTATTAGGGGGGGGGGGGGGGGGGGGGGTGCAGCTTAAATAGGGTTTATTTGGAAGCTGGCACTCGTGTTCACAAGAGGAAAAAAGGCCCCAAAACGTATACTTATTTACAAGAGCCAACTTCCAAATAGACCCTATTTTAGGTCCTAGGGGGGGTCCCAGGCCTGAATTAAATATGAAGGCCCCGATTTAAATATGAATATTTAATTCTGGAGCTTCATATTTAAATTATTTAATTCGGGCCCGGGAATTAAATAATTTAAATAATTTAAATAATTTAAATAATTTAAATAATTTAAATAATTTAAATAATTTAAATAATTTAAATCCTGGAGGGGGGGGGGGGGGGGGGGGCCTCCTCCCGCAGGAGGAATTAAATAATTTAAATATGAAGGCCCCGAATTAAATATTAATATTTAATCGGAGCCTTCATATTTAAATTATTTAATTTTCCTGGGGGAGGAGGTCCGCCCCCCCCCCCTCCAGGATTTAAATTATTTAAATTATTTAAATGATTTAAATTATTTAAATTATTTAATTCCCGGGCCCGATTTAAATAATTTAAATATGAAGGCCACGATTTGAATATGAATATTTAATTCGGGAGCTTCATATTTAAATTATTTAATTCGGGCCCGGGAATTAAATAATTTAAATAATTTAAATCCTGGAGGGGGGTGGGGGGGCGGGCCTCCTCCCGCAGGAAGAATTAAATAATTTAAATATGAAGGCCCCGAATTAAATATTAATATTTAATTCGGGGCCTTCATATTTAAATTATTTAATTCCTCCTGCGGGAGGAGGCCCGGCCCCCCCCCCTCCAAGATTTAAAATATTTAAATTATTTAAATTAAATTATTTAAATTATTTAAATTATTTAATTCCCGGGCCCGATTTAAATAATCTAAATATGAAGCTCCCGAATTAAATATTCATATTTAAATCGTGGCCTTCATATTTAAATTATTTAAATCGGGCCCGGGAATTAAATAATTTAAATAATTTAAATAATGTAAATAATTTAAATAATTTAAATAATTTAAATCCTGGAGGGGGGGGGGGGCCGGGCCTCCTCCCGCAGGAGGAGGAATTTAAATAATTTAAATCTGAAGGCCCGACTTAAAATTACTATTTAATTCGCGGGCCTCATATTTAAAATGATTGTAATCTCTGCGGGAGGGAAGCCCGGCCCCCCCCACTCCAGGATTTACAAATATTTAAATTATTTAAATTATTTGGAATTATTTAGAAGATTTAAATTATTTAATTCCCGGGACCGATTTAAATAATTAAATATGAAGGCACGATTTAAATATGAATCTCTATCGGGGAGCTTCATATTTAAAATTATTGAAATTCGGGCCCGGGAATAAATAATTTTAAAATAATTTAAATAATTTAAATAATTTAAATACTTTAAATAATTTAAATAATTTAAATAATTTAAATAATTTAAATCCTGGAGGGGGGGGGACGGGCCTCCTCCCGCAGGAAGAATTAAATAATTTAAATATGAAGGCCCCGAATTAAATATGAATATTTAATTCGGGGCCTTCATATTTAAATTGTTTAATTCCTCCTGCGGGAGGAGGCCCGGCCCCCCCCCCCTCCAGGATTTAAATTATTTAAATTTTTTAAATTATTTAAATTATTTAAATTATTTAATTCCCGGGCCCGATTTAAATAATTTAAATATGAAGGCCACGATTTAAATATGAATATTTAATTCTGGAGCTTCATATTTAAATTATTTAAATCGGGCCCGGGAATTAAATAATTTAAATAATTTAAATAATTTAAATAATTTAAATAATTTAAATAATTTAAATCCGGGAGGGGGGGGGGCCGGGCCTCCTTTTGCAGGAGGAATTAAATAATTTAAATATGAAGGCCCCGAATTAAATATTCATATTTAAATCGAGGCCTTCATATTTAAATTATTTAATTCCTCCTGGGGGAGGAGGCCCGCCCCCCCCCTCCAGGATTTAAATTATTTAAATTATTTAAATTATTTAAATTATTTAAATTATTTAATTCCCGGGCCCGATTTAAATAATTTAAATATGAAGGCCACGATTTAAATATGAATATTTAATTCGGGAGCTTCATATTTGAATTGTTTAAATCGGGCCCGGCCCACCGGGCCCCCTCCCTCTCCCAGAATTGCATAATTTAAATAATTTAAATCCTGAACACCCCTTTCGGATTGAAATTTTTTAAATTATTTAATTCCGGGGGGGGGCCTGGTCGGGCCTGGCCCCCCCCCGATTTAGTATCGGGGAATTGAAAGATTGATTTCATGTCAATGTCCAGGGGCCCGATTTGGCCAAATTTTGCCGGGCAGCCTCCGGTCAAAATTTGGCCAAATCGAGCCGCGCCTTTCTGAAGGCCCGAGATTATTTTAAACTATCGCGGCTCGATTTGGCCAAATTTTGCCGGGCAGCCTCCGGGCAAAATTTGGCCAAATCGGGCTGCCCTTCGTATGCCATGAGAAAAGCGCGGCTCGATTTGGCCAAATTTTGCCCGGAGGCTGCCCGGCAAAATTTGGCCAAATCGGGCCCCTGGACATTGAAATGAAATCAATTTTTCAATTCCCCGATACTAAATCACGAGCCCGGGCCTCCCCCTCAACACTAAATTACGAGCCCGGGCCTCCCCCCAATACTGAATTACGAGCACGGGCCTCCCCCCAATACTAAAGTACGAGCCGGGGAATTAAATAATTTAAATAATCTAAATGCCCGGACGCCCCCCCTGGGGTATTTAAATTATTTAAATTATTTAATTCCTGACCCCCCAACCCCGACCCGCAAATGTTGTTCCTACCCTTTTCCGTTGTGTGTGGTATTTGCAGGACTTTTGCAGGGTGCCAAGGGGATCCCGGCAAATTTTGACCCGCAAATGTTGTTCCAACCCTTTTTCGTTTTGTGTGGTATTTGCAGGACTTTTGCAGGGTGCCAAGGGAATCCCGGCAAATTTTGACCCGCAAATGTTGTTCCTACACTATTCCGATTTGTGTGGCATTTGCAGGGCTTTCGCAGGGTGCCAAGGGGATCCCGGCAAATTTTGACCCGTAAATGTTGTTCCTACCCTTTGCCGTTTTGTGTGGCATTTGCAGGACTTTTGCAGGGTGCCAAGGGGATCCCGGCAAATTTTGACCCGCAAATGTTGTTCCTACCCTTTTTCGTTTTGTGTGGTATTTGCAGGACTTTTGCAGGGTGCCAAGGGAATCCCGGCAAATTTTGA
>CAJNDS010000369.1:824765-827436 GCA_905221605.1 Symbiodinium natans | reverse complement strand
AGAAAGGAAGAACAAGAGGGGAATGGAGGCCATGTTCCTTTCTTTTCCAATGGATGGGGAAAATGAGCGGGGTTGGCTCCTTGTCCGTAGACCCTCCCCATGCTGCAGCAAATCCCTCCTCTCGCCCTATCGCCTCTGTTCTTTTCCTTGTTCCCAAACGGAAAAAGAAAACGGATTCCTTTACATGTTCATTGTTCTTCCTTTTGTTTTTATTTGAAAGGAAAGATAAGAAAGAGAGGAAGAAGAAAACGAGCACCATCTTCTCTTTGCCTGATTTTGCACCTCCCTCTCCTGTCTTCATTCTCTTCCATGATTTTCATTGCTCTTCCCATGAAAATTGCTTCCTTTTGATCTCTCCTCTCTCCTTTCTCTCTCCCTTCTCTTCTCTTGTTCTCTTTTGAATCTCAAAATCACACCAAAGGAAGCTTCTTTTCCTTATTGAATGAAGAAGAAAAAGAAGAAAAGAGATAGGTAAAGACACTGAAGAGCTCCACTGCCTATTGTTTCATTCCCTTTCCTCTCTTTCTATGTGTTGTTTTCCTTGTCGTTTCAGAAAGCTAGCAAAATAAGGGCAAGGGGGCTTCCTGAAGAGGAGAGGGCACCTATTTGTTTTAATTATAGAGGGAAAAGCGAGAGACAAGGAAGGGAGAGATGATAGATAAAGAAGAGTGCTATCCGTCTCCTTGTTTCTTGTGTCTTCTCTTCTTTTCAGTACCCCTCCAGAAAATTCAAATGGCCTCCTTGTTGTCTCTCCTCTCTCACTTCCCTTGCCCTTCTCTCCTTCTGTTACATTTTAACTAATAAAACACAAGAAAGGAACTTGTATGATAAAGCAGTGGAAGGGTAAGCAGAGGGTGACTCCTTGCGCGTGGACCTTGCCCATACTTCATCATATCCCTCTTTTCGGCCTGTCTCTTCTGCTCTTTTCCTTACCCTTCTCCTTTTCAAGTTCTTCCTTTTTAGTTTTTCTGTTTCGAAAAGAAAGAGGGAAGGGAGAGGGAAGGGAGAGAGGATAGATAAAGAAGAGTGCCATCTTCTTTGCGCCTTGTTTTGTCTCTCCATCTTCTTTGTTCATCTCTCTTCTATTCTGTTCTTGGCTCTTCCCATTAAAATTGTGTTCCTTTTATCTCTCCTCTCTCCTTCTCTTTCCCTTCTCTTCTCCTGTTCCCCTTTAAATGACAAAAACACAAGAAAGGAAGAACAAGAGGGGAATGGAGGCCCTTTTCCTGTATTCTCCTGTAAAGAAAAGAGGATAGGAGATAAGGAAGGGAATTGAGGAGCTCCTTTCGCTACTTTCTTATGCCCTTTTCTTTGTATCTACCACACAAAAACACGACTCTCAGCTTCCAAATAAACCCTATTTAAGCCACCCACCCGGGGGGTTATCGAAATGCCATGTTCTAGACTCCAGATTTACTCAAGTAATCAAGTACTGAAGTGTGGTGTAAACTGAAAAGAGAGACAGAAGAGAGAGAGAGAGAGAGAGGGAGAGAGAGAGAGAGAGAGAGGTAGGCTGAGGAGAGCCAGGCTCACAGGCAGCCAGACAGGCCGCTCACCGACAGCATCATTAGACCCTAAACCCTCGTTGGCTTCAGGGTCTTAGGAGCCCTGAACCCCCCCCCCCCCCCTAATTCGGAATAGGTTTTAAAAGGCGGGCTCGGTTTCGGCAGGATTTTCCGGAAAGTATTTTTAGTATTAGGGGGGTCTTTAATAAACGGGGGAAGTGATTACCGTGTAAGGGAACCAGGGGAAAAGGGTCACTGGGCTGCCAAGCAACCTTTTTCCCCCTCAAGCCCCTGAAGCTTCAGCCCTGCACCACCCTCAACCCCAAACCCTAAACCCTAAACTCTGAACCCTAAACCCTAAACCCTGAACCCTAAACCCCAGCTAAAGTCCGAGTCCGGGGATCGCCCTGGTCAAAAGCGCGCCTGGCGACCAAAATCCGTCCTGCGGCAAGGGCCTAACATCGGGGCCGGAAGAATTTCTAGCAATATTCCCTTAGGGTCCCTTTGTACTCATAATACAAAAACCCCCAAACTCGTATTCTATGTATTCATCATACAAAAACCCCCAAACCCGTATTCTAATCCTTCAGGGGGGCCTGTATATCGTCTTAAGGCAGCGCGCTTCTCTGTAAAGCAACACCTACCCTGGCTTCCTAGACCCGGGAGTAACCTAGGAATAAAAAGGGCACCCTTTTCGGTTTTTAGGGGATTATAGGGGAACCCTAACCCCCAGAAATGGAAAAAAGGGCCTGCCCCCGGTCCTAGCTTCCCGCTTCCCCCACGGAATTCCTCGGGACTCAGGAACCTGGAAGACGCAGTACCCTCTGCAGGCTTGTACTTGAAAGCAAACCCTGAACCCCCTAAACCCTGAACCCTAAACCCTGAACCCTGAACCCAAAACCCAAAACCCAAAACCCTAAACCCTCCCTTCACTTCGCTCTAATGAAGAGGAGGGACCGCTGAGCAGCATTTAGGGCTTAGGGTTCGGGTCTCCCCTTTTTGCAGCCCTAAGCCCTAAGCCCTAAGCCCTAAGCTCTAAACCCTAAACTTCCCTAAGCCCTCTAAAGCCTGTAAACCCTTAACCCTAAACCCTATAAACCCTATAAACCCTATGAACCCTATAAACCCTATAAACCCTATAAACCCTTTAAACCCTTTAAACCCTA